>CM050432.1:28449788-28666416 GCA_027564155.1 Gymnocypris eckloni scoliostomus | reverse complement strand
TTAACCAAAGTGACTAATATTGCATTCAAGGTACATGTTTACATTTGATATAAGACATAAGATACACACTAAAAAAAGGTGTTTATTTGGCGGAACCACTTTTGGTGATATCGAGCACCTATTCTCAAAGGTGCTATATAGAACGTTTTTTCAAATGGTGCTATACAGCACCATAAGAGGTGCTATTTAGAACCATTAGAGGTGCCATAAAGCCCTTTGTCAAATGGTGCTATTTAGAACCATAAGAGGTGCCACATAGCACTTTTTCTCAAAAATGGTGTTCAGCAGTGCTTATTTGGCTTTTAATCATAGGGACACCTCGTTTGGTACTATATGGCGCATATTCTTAAAGATAAGAAGCTTAATAGCACTATGTCAAAATGTGTTACACAGAACCATTAGAGGTGCTATATATGACTACCATAGATGAGCCAATGTGCTTCTAAATGACACTTTTACTTAAGATGAACGATAACTAATCATTTCTAACCAAAATGCATCTTTAAAGATTCAAAGTCATATACTAAATGTTTACTGAGAAACAAAATACATGCCACTTTCAAAACCTTTTAATTTATATATTTCAGCAGCAAATAAAATGACTGCGGACAAGCCAGGAAATATACATATACAACATTGCAATATTGTTTGTTTTTTTACACATACAAAATAATGCAACAAGTTTGAAATATGTACATTTTTGAAGAAGAGAGAGTCCTGGTTTACATACAGGTTTATCTCAATAAATTATAATGTCGTGGAAAAGTTAATTTATTTCAGTAATTTAACTCAAATTTTGAAACGCGTGTATTAAATAAATTAATTGCAAACAGACTGAAGTAGTTTAAGTCTTTGGTTCTTTTAATTGTGATGATTTTGGCTCACATTAAACAAAAAGCCACCAATTCACTATCACAACAAATTAGAATCTGGTGACATGCCAATCAGCTAATCAACTCAAAACACCTGCAAAGGTTTCCATGCCTTCAAAATAGTCTCTCAGTTTGGTTCACTAGGCTACACAATCATGGGGAAGAATGCTGATCTGACAGTTGTCCAGAAGACAATCATTGACACCCTTCACACGGAGGGTAAGCCACAAACATTCATTGCCAAAGAATCTGGCTGTTCACAGAGTGCTGTATCCAAGCATGTTAAGAGAAAGTTAAGTGGAAGGAAAAAGTGTGGAAGAAAAAGATTCACAACCAACCGATAGAACCGCAGCCTTATGAGGATTGTCAAGCAAAATCGATTCAAGAATTTGGGTGAACTTCACAAGGAATGGGCTGAGGCTGGGGTCAAGGCATCAAGAGCCACCACACACAGACGTGTCAAGGAATTTGGCTACAGTTGTCGTCAGAGGCGTCTTACCTGGGCTAAGGAGAAGAACTGGACTGTTGCCCAGCGGTCCAAAGTCCTCTTTTTGTTTGTTTATGGAGAACTTTCCTAGAGTCGGGAGGAAGGGTGGAGAAGCTCATAACCCAAGTTGCTTGAAGTCCAGTGTTAAGTTTCCACAGTCTGTGATGATTTGGGGTGCAATGTCATCTGCTAGTGTTGGTCCATTGTGTTTTTTGAAAACAAACGTCACTGCACCTAGAAAATACCTAGAAATTTTGGAGTACTTAATGCTTCCTTCTGCTGACCAGCTTTTTAAACATGCTGATTTTATTTTTCAGCAGGATTTGCAACCTGCCCACACTGCCAAAAGCACCAAAAGTTGGTTAAATGACCATGGTGTTGGTGTGCTTGACTGGCCAGCATACTCACCAGACCTGAACTCCATAGTGAATCTATGGGGTATTGTCAAGAGGAAAATGAGAAACAAGAGTCCAAAAAATGCAGATGAGCTGAAGGCCACTGTCAAAGAACCTGGGCTTCCATACCACCTCAGCGGTGCCACAAACTGATTATCTCCATGCCACGCTGAATTGAGGCAGTAATTAAAGCAAAAGGAGCCCCAACCAAGCGTTGAGTACATATACAGTAGGGTTGTAACGATATGAGATTTTGACGGTATGATAATCGTCTCGGTTTCACGTATCATGGTATTAAACAATCAAAACAGGGTTTTTTGGTTGACAAAGCATGTGTTTATTCAAATTTAATTCATAAAAAAAATCAAGTAGATTTCATCATTGATTATATATTAGATTAACAACTTATATTCATCATTAATAATTCTTAACAATTCATACATTCTGGTTTGACTGAATTTTTCTGGATTCTGTACTTTTATGACATAATACAAATATACTATCAAAAATGGTGGTAATCAAATTAATGTGTAAAGCTTTAACAATTTAATTAATACTTTAAAATGTAATCAAACGAAAATAAATGATTTCCTCTTATGCTTTCGTAAAGGGCTGCAAAACAGAGATTTACCAAATAAAAATGAGGGGGAAATTACATTCCTTAAATGTTTCTATTTATTGTTATTTTAGAAGTAGGCTACATTATATTACAATCGCAATTTCTGTCAATTTCTTCGGAGTTAAAAAGCGGACTTTATTTTGACGGGTAGTAGCCTAGTGAACGCGTATAAGCTGCCGCAAATCACACGAGAAGACGACGCCGACGGGTATAGTGAAGAGCTTTGTGTCTAAGTGTATTTGACAATGGTTTGATGAAAATGATGAAAGGATTATTAATTGTTCTCTCGGTGTCAGTGAGGCTCTCAGTGTTTGTCCTCAGATAGCGAGACAGCAGGCACTGTTAAACACTATTGGCGCTTTTCCACTGCATGGTACGGTACGGTTCGGCACGGCTCGGTACGGTACGGTACGGCTCAGTTCGGGTCGGTTGCATTTCCACCGCAGTTTAGTACCGCTATAGAGTGGGCGGGATTATTCACGCGTCGTTATAATTGCGCCGCCTCTACTGCCGTGACATCATCGTAAACGCGCCACAAACAAACTCACAACAAAGAAAGGAGACGGAATAGTGTTCTTCACTCTCGGCATGTGGATGTTTTTAACAACAATGGAGAGGTCTATGAATGCTTGTGATTTACCCCCAGCAGCAGAGACTGTGGTGGCAGTGCCACGGGCTGTAACGTTAGATGAGGAGAGCAGGGATGTTCGTGCAGGTGTGCTGCGTTACTTGATTAGTTAACTATTCATGCAGCGTGTTCTGTAAAGTGAATTATCAATAAACTTTTGAATATTTCAAAATGTACAATGTATCCCTTGTTTTTTTTAATTTATGTGATGGTTTTTATAATCGCGGCATTAATCATTTGTCTTTTTCAAGAGGTTCATTACGTGCTCATACAATGATACATATTTAATATAGTCTGGAGGTACACTTATTCGATCAGATTGTTTTTAATTGAAGCAAAACACAGATACAGAGGTAAAAATATAAACAGAAAACATACTCTGAAAATATAGCAAGTTCAAAAGTAACGTTATACATAAGGCTTTTTCCTTCGGCGTTGTGTCATCAAGCTCTCACTGGATCCGCTCCTCGGCTATCAACAGTAGGAACGTCTGTTCTTCCTCAAACAGACAACGACACTGCTATTTTGTGGTTGATGCAAAAATGTGCGTTTGTTTAAACAGAAGTTGCGTCCGATCCTTCGCTGGCTGTGCTGATTTAAATCTAGCGGGTAGAACTGTAGAGGAGGGTCTCGTGTCGCAAGTTCAGTGACGCAGTAATGACGATTTTCTCCGCCATTCAGTGATCAGCAGAGTTTACCGTCACGTTTTGGTAGCGATGCGGCTCGATGGAACCTCGACCGAAGTGGTACTAAAAAAGTATCAGGTACTAGGTACAGTACCCAGTGGAAAACCCCCCAAAAGTGAACCGTACCGTACCGTACCGTGCCGTACCATGCAGTGGAAAAGCGCCACATGAGCGGCGCCTGCGTGCATACTTGAGTATGTAGTAAATGACAAAACGCAGCTCACTTACAGAGAGAAATACAAAACAAACAGATTATATTTTTATATAGTAGTGTTTTTTTTCTCGCTTTAATAATCACCAACACTAGACCATGTAGTGATTTGACAGCTCTGTTTTTGATTTATTCATCAATCTGTCAAACCACGCGTTTTATGTGACATCTGCATTATAAATTCATTGTCATGACTGGATTCTGGGATTCACTGAGCATCACGGAAATCATCACGGAAAACAAGGCTTTATCCTTAAGTAAAAAATGGGACATAACTGTATCTGCACAGAGCAGGAGTGTAGCCAGAAAGGAGACTCTGGATGTGCATCAGAAAAACTGGGTGTGCCACATTTATTGTCAGATTAATGCAAAAAAAAAAAAAAAGCATGCTTATTGGGTATTAATATGTTAGTTTAACCATTTCATTTTTGTGTAGGCTACATGTGTCTGTTAACCTATTCTCCGTTTTGGATGTCTTTGAAAATCACTATTTTATATCTGCAACAAAGTGAGTGAGTGTGTGTGTGTGTGTGTGTGTGTGTGTGTGTGTGTGTGTGTGTGTGAGTGTGTGACAGAGAGAGAGACAGTTTTAATGAATTCTCCATTGTGAATGTGTTTTATTGTTAGCCCTGCATTTCACATTGGCCTACCAGGGGTCTCCAACAGTGCTCCTGGAGAGCTGCCGTCCTACAGATTTCAGCTCCAACCCCAATCAAACACACCTGAACCAGCTAATCACAGTCTTCAAGGCTACTTGTTAATTTCAGACAGGTGTGTTGGAGCAGGGTTGTAACTGAAATCTGCAGGATGGTAGCTCTCCAGGAGCAGGGTTGGAGATCCCTGATATAAACTCTTAAAAAGAGAAGACTTGCAAAGAGTATTGTCACCTGTCATTTATTTCAAATATCTATATCTGCAACAAAATATGTGTGCATGTATGTCCGTATATGAGTGTGTCTGTGTGTGTATCTGTGTAAGCAAGCTTAATGATTATTAATATGATAGTTTAACCATTTCATTTCTATTTGTGTGTGTGTGTGTTTCTGTGAGCCTATTGTCCATTTTCGATGAGTTTCACTGTCAGCTATGCATCCAATTATGTTGGCCTAGACCCTAAAAGCATACCACCTTAGGCCTTAAAATTCTTGAACCCTGGTTATCGCTGCTTGCAGCTTTATTTTGTTGTTGTTTTTTTCCATTTTCCAAAGCATTCTCGCTCAAGAGGGTCACCGACAATCACATACAGTATAACCTACAACAGCTCTTTAACTGCGCTCTAGTCAAACGCGCTCACTGTAGCCTAATCATAACTACACACATCATAAACCCCTTTTAGGCAAGTACAATTTATGTCACATATTTTAATAAGACTAAACTCCTATTTAACCTGATGATCACAGGTTTAATAAAAATACATTTTAAGTTTCTAATTATAACACCGCATTTCCACGGTTGCAACGAACAAATTATACAGTGAGCAATGCACATTTACTTTATCAAAGAATAATCATTGACTTCAGTGACTAGGCTATGTAAAAATCTATTATGTAAAAACAGCTGTAGCTGCTCTACTAAATAAACATAAAATGCTTTTAAATAATCCCTCCTTTTTTAAATCATTAACATTTTGCACATCCTGCAAAGGTGACTTAAACTGTAGCCTACATGGGCCTACATATAATGTTCCTTTGAAATTACTTTTGGTGGAATAAACAATCTTGAATAGATGTCTTTCAAGACACATTAGAGAAAGCAGTAAAATATTTTTTATACATTACATTCAGGATCGCCAACAACATAGCAGAGTATATTTAATGGTGCCTGTTAGCTGCTCAAAGGGCGAGACGGCGTGGTCTGGCCTTGAATGCCTCAATTATGTTATTATTATTTTTATTTTTTTTGAAAATAATTTAAAATTGTAGTTACATTTTAAATTAAAAAATATTGTAAGCACTGCTTAATCTGTAAATTGTGAGGTCCCGGAACAAAGCGGGGTAATGAATCCGTCCGGCAAGTTTTTTTAATATTATTATTGAACTTTCAAAAATACAAAATTCAACAGCAAGTTCATATATATATGCTTTTATTTATGTAGGCTACACAGAGAAACAATACATAGAGAAACAAGATGCGCTTTCTGCCGTCTCATGCAGTCTCTGTGAAATGGAGCGTGTCACAGCAATGAACCGGCTACTTTATTAAACGAACAAACCAAAAAAAAAAATCTTTAATTACGTAGTCGGAATGAAAAAGTGCATTTCTTTATTAAAGTCAGCGTCGCATTCTACAACTTTATCTTTTCAGTCCGACACGGACTGAGAAGAAATCTCTAGTTTATTAACGAATAATTAAAATGTTTTATTTTGCCTTTCCCCCAACATTCATAATCATTAGCCTACTTTTGCCGTTGCAAGCTTTAGACGTGCGCTTGGGCGCGAAATAGGCTATACGTCTGTATATTAAAGGATGGTTAGTAGCCTAAGTTATTATATTAATCAATTTATGTGTGATTAGTGAAATCTGTAGTTGGGGACAGGCCTTCTTGCCACAAGGAACCGATCATTTTTTTAAATAAAATGCTGTCAATTTGAAAAGTGCGCCTGCTAATCACGTCACGTTATATTGCAATGCAGAGTTGTGAATTCGTAATAATAAGTAAAATGTTTTTAATTTATTTCCTTTCTTATGGGTGCAATGGCGGTGCTTTGGCCTTTCTTGGGGGTGCTGAAGCATCTGCTAGCCCCTCCTTTGCGCTGCCCATGTTTATTACGATTAAAAAAATAATAATTCTGCATCTGTTTTTAGGTGTGCCAGCTGCCACTGTGGGTGGCACCGGCACACCCTGGCACACCCGTGGCTACACCCCTGGCACAGAGGGATGGTGTTCTGAAACATGTTCGATGTGTTTCCTTTTTTTGCGACTTCTTTACGACCAGTTTTTGTGAAACCAGTTTTCTGTGTCTATCCTCGAGGACAAATAAGCGTTCGTCTTTTCTATATCCAAGGTATTCCCATACTAACAATTTAAATTTATATTTTGACGGGGATAGAGATTATAGATAATGGCCTGTCTCTGATGTTGTCTCCGCTGCAAGTGTGGGTGGAGCAAGAGAACAGTTGAAAGTTGTTGCCTAGGCGCAGGTGAGATACTGCATTTTTATTTTCTCCAAATACCGTAAATAAGCAAATGTACACGGTATGATAATCGTACGTGTTTATATCGTGGTATATCTTCATACCGGTATATTGTTACAACCCTAATATACAGTAAATGAACATACTTTCCGGATGGTCCGGATTTGTAGTATAAAATTTAGCTTTGCTCCAGAGACTTTCAGTGGGGTGTACTCATTTTTGCATCACCCTAATTTGAGTAAAACTGAAAAATGTGTAATCTAAGTTATATTATTAACCTTACTTTCATGTTATAAGTTAAACAGATGTTATATTAAACTTAGTCTTGTCAGCATTTTGGAAATGGTTGTGTTCCCTGAGATATTGTTTAAAATGTTACTTTTCAAAGGGGGTTTACTCATTTACGCTGAGCACTGTGTATATATATACTGTAGCGCTGTAATCAGGTAACTTTTTCGCCTACGGTCTTAGCCCTACATTAGTTCTTTACGTTATTTGGAAAACCTAATCTTTTTAACATTATTAGGGAGTGAGTGAAATTACTGAAAATTAATAATACACAACCATTTGCAAACTAAGTTGTACACTCTAAAGTGTGGAATCTCTCACTTTTTCACAGGCAACACTAGGGATGGGTACCGAAACCCGGTATTTAATCGGTTTCGGGGCTAAATTATAAAAGACCGGAGTATCGATAAGCTCTGACGTTAACGGTTCTGCTATCGGTACTGGAGAAATTAAGAAAACACACATAGATTTATTATTGCTATATATACACATTATCTTGCAAATTCTATCCCACCAGAGTCACCAGCTGTTTTTATGTGCAATAATATTCAAACATTTGTCTATGATGCATTTTTGCTATTCCCAATTCAGATCGCGCTCACGTGGATGAGTTTCAGCATGCGCAACATGAAAGCACTGTTTATGTTAGAAGAGAGAACTAACCATTAAAACATGCTTACACTTTAGGCCTGTGGCTTTTATATTAAACTAAGTTTATTTAATGTTTTTTTGGCTTCTAAGGATTATAGCCACGTTTTTTCTAGCATCAACCTATCGGGGTAGTTAAATTTAAAAAAAAAATGGGGTCTGTCAAAAAGATGTAAAAAAACCAACAACAACAAAACCAACAACACACAAAAAAAAACAGTCTTTAGAAAATATTTAGTCGAGGGCAGCCCTACTAGAAAGAGACCAGGGCCCGTATTCATGAAAAATCTTAGTGCTAAGAGTTGCTCCAATTAACTAAATTCTAAGAAAATTCTCAGAAATGTGGGCGTTTCCTTTTAAAATTAATGAAAAGGTCCTAGTACAGAAAAAGTAATTCAGAAAGCATCTTAACTCTTAAAAGAGGTCTTAAGGTCCAAAATTGTTAGGAGTACGAATAAGGACTTTTAAGAGGATTAAGAGTTTCTTTAGCAGTGGAGAAAATGGACGAAACACGAAGAGGAAGAAAACAATTTGTTGCACACAATGCATGCCAGTCAGTTAATAAGATGACACACATTAGATTGTGCAAGTATCATGTTTGTGACCGATCTTATTAGAGACACGCTAACATCTCCGACACCACGCAGAAATGCCATAGCGCCAGAAATGGACGTAATCTCTACATTAACATATTTGGCAACTGGACAAATGCAACTATGCAGCAGTGATGATTTGGGTCAGTCACAACCTTTTATAAAAAAAGTGATCTCACACAAACATTTATAGCACTTTCAGAACTGTTTTATGTCACTGTTCATTTCCTAAAAATGTGTTAAGTGTGACAGCATTGTTAATTAAAAATAAAGAATATATATATATATATATATATATATATAATGTTTGTGTCTGTGTGAGTGAGAGTACGGTAAAACAGGAAAAATTATGCATGTAATTTCAAAGTGAGGGCTTATAATAGATCCTAAAAGTGCTCTTTTATTTCACTCTTGGACAACCAACCAATCACAGTATTCAAAAGACTGTGTCATTCCTAGCAACGGATCAGCCCCGCCTCCTCATTAAGATAAAAGTTTGTCTTTTCCTCGCTCAGAGTTGCTCTTAGATTGTCGTCAAATCATGTCCTAAATCACTCTTAACGCGAATGAAAATCTGAATTCTTCGGCGCCAAAAGACGCCGTAATGCGCCAATTCGCCGAATGATTTACTATATATATATATATATATATATATAATGTTTGTGTGAGTGAGTGAGTACGGTAAAACAGGAAAAATTATGCATGTAATTTCAAAGTGAGGGCTTATAATAGATCCTAAAAGTGCTCTTTATTTCACTCTTGGACAACCAACCAATCACAGTATTCAAAAGACTGTGTCATTCCTAGCAACGGGATCAGCCCCGCCTCCTCATTAAGATAAAAGTTTGTCTTTTCCTCGCTCAGAGTTGCTCTTAGATTGGTCCTAAATCACTCTTAAGGTGCGTTCACACCAGACGCGAATGACGCGAATCGCGCGAATGATTTACATGTTAAGTCAATGCAAAGACGCAAAAGACAATCCTGCGCTGCTATTCGCGAATTGAGCGTTTTTTTCGCGCAAGTTGAAAAATCTGAACTTTGGCGGATATTCGCGCCACGTTAACCAATCAGGAGCTTGCTCTAGCAGTGACGTCATTAGGAGCAGAGGCAGAAAGTCCAAAACAACAATGGAGGACAAAGTAATTGTGGTTGTATGTGGGTACCCGGAGCTGTATATACATCTTCGTAATTTTACAAAAGTACGAAGGAATACATTTTGAAATACATTTTGCAACGAGACTGGAGCTGCCTGGCAGAAGCCCCTCCCATGACGCGAATTCGCGTCTGTTGTGTAGTGAATTTCACGTGCGAATGGTGAGTAAACTCAAAATGTTCAAGCGTCCAACTTCGCGCGAACAGCGCGATTTATTCCCGTCTGGTGTGAACGCACCTTTAAGCTAAGACTCCTACGTATAATTTTTTTTAAGCTAAATTAGAAGCTCTTTGAGAGTATTCTTAGAATCTTTAAGAATAGGGGCCAAGACTTCTAATAATAATTAGGCAAATAAAAGTATTAATGATCAAAAAGTTATGCATGACAATTAATTATCTTAAATATGGAAATGTGGCTTACACAAATAAAACATCTATGTGTCCTAAAAATGTTAACAAAGAGCTCTTTTTATCCAAATTGACAATGTACTGATGATGTTATACTCAAACACATTTCTTTTGGATTTTTCATTTATTCCAGTATGAACTATCTGTAACAACATTAGACAAATAATTTACATTTACATTTACATTTATGCATTTAGCAGACGCTTTTATCCAAAGCGACTTACATTGCATTCAAGTTTCTACATTTTTATCAGCTCTTTAATAAAAAAATAATTCCAAACCCATATAACTCAATTTTGATGAACACAAAACACATTCTTAATAAAGCACCAACAAAAACTTGTTCAAAGTAAGTCATGTGACATCATATCTTGTGAGGTGACAAAATCACTTTTTTTTTATTCACTCAATATATAAAGTTTGAGTATACTGAAAATAGTTATTTCAAATGAATATACTAAAATAGCACTCAAACCCAGTAAATCGACACAAAATAACTCAATGTACAAGCTTTATGATATGATATGATATATGATATGATATTTGATCATGAGACATGCAAGAACCAATGACTTATATTACCATTTTAAATTTGGGAGTTTACAATGGTTTGATTTGTCAATGTGATGTTACTAAAAGCATTGTAAATGAGGTATAACACTTACTTTAGGTGTCTTGTTGATAAGTGTAACCTCTCTGCCTGCTCCGTATAGTGAATCAAAGCAAATGTCTCTCTGAGAATAGTTTAGGAATGCATATAACATAAATGTCATTGTAAAACAATATGATGTTATAAATACATATTGTGAATGAGGTAAATCACTTACTTTTTGAGTTTTCCAAAAAGCTAAATCTTTGTCTTCTCAGTATCACGAGTTAAAAATAATTGTTGATGAGAAAAGTTTAGGAGCGCACAACACAAAAATATCGTTATAAAATAATAATATAACGTCCTAAAATACATATGTAAATGAGGCTAAACCTTACTTTCAGTCTTCTCTCTGTTAAAACCTCTGTGTCTGCACCGCGAGTCAGAAGAAATGTCGTCTGAGAGAAACGTTTCGTACAGTTTAATCGCGCACAGCATATAAATAAATATGTTATAAAATACTCATTGTAAATTAGATAAAACACTTATTTTCAGTGTTTTCCTGTTAAAAAAAAAACTCCTCATCAGCTCCGGACGACGAGCCGCACATACAGCACATAAATGAAGTTTTTATTAACTAAGTTCGGGAGGAGCACGTCAGATACTCAGCCTAATTAACACAGGAGGTACGCAATCAACCCTTGGATATAAATACAGCTGACTTACCTCCACCTAGTCGACGGTTAAGCAGCATCCCTCCACCACCCCTTCTCCACCATATCACTAGAATTCTCATCACACCTGGGGGTACTTTGGGTTCGGGCCCTTCCTGAGCTCAGAGCCCTCCCCCAGGACAGCACGCCTACAACGTATTACCATACTCGCCAAATACGCATTACGTTTATCGTGCTAGTAGATATAAGTGTGAAATCGTGAAATATCATTCTGAAAAAATGTGATGTTATAAAATTAATACTGTGTGAATAACATAAAACACTTAATCTCTGTATTTTTCTCATTTGCTCCGCATCACGGGTCAAAGAATATGGCAACTGTGAGAGTGGTTTCAGCCAGTTTAGGCGCTCAAAGTTCTTGTTTAATGGCGAGTAACTCCTTGAGAGCATTATGGCCACCTATTGTACTGGAAGTCAAATTAAACTTACATAGGTGATGGTTCTGAAATTAAAAAAAAAAAAAAAAAAAAACACGTGTGGATAATTCATCACCAGAGCTTTAACTCTTTACTGATTTTACTTTTATATTGTATATGTAAATGAGTTTCAGAGACATTTTATTTTGTGTGTGTTCATTAAATAAAAAAGAGTGTGTGAGTGTTTATATAATACATTATAATCTGATGTCTAATTAGTAAAATAAGTTTCACTCCCCTCACCTACAATTCCTGCCGGACCTGAGACTCGAACCCGCGACCTTCGGGTTATAAGTCCGACTCTCTATCCATTAGGCCATGACTTTACGCACCCAGTAATGAAGTGAGGTGTGGCCAAGTATGGTAACCCATTCTTGGAATTTGTGTTTTGCATTAATCCCTTCCATCGGCAAACACAGTTAAAAACTTAATGGCAGACTTAATAGCTTCTTTATGTATGGCAACGGTGCTGTATAGCACCTTAACCACCCCAAAGAACCACTGAAGAACCATACAGGGGCTTAACAGGTTCTTTGTACGGTAGCGGTGCTATATAGCACCTCAACCTCCCCAAAACCTTTTTTTTGAGTGTATATATGGAGCCTCGCACACGGTTTACTATTTAGTTCCCTCAATTTGCTAAATCGTGCACACAATTTATAAATAAAGGGATCAAATTAGTAAATTGTGCGCACGATTTAGCAAATCGAGGGAACAAATTAGTAAATCAAGTACACGATTTAGCAAATGGAGGAAATTAAATAGTAATCATGTGCACGTTTTAGTAAATCATGCGCACAATTTATTTAACCTTGCATGTAATGTGCGGGGCTCCATAGTTATAAACACTCCTTTTTATAAAATAATGTCAGTAATACTGAAAAAACTAATTTGTTAGAGCCATATTATATTCATTATATTTTATAAATTAAACAATCTATAACTTTTTTTTTAAAAACATTTTTAACAGATCCTTAGTCAATATATATTCAAATAGCTACAAATAAGTAAAGTTCTGGTTCCAGTTCCGGGTCCCTAATTAATGCAGATTAATAATCCCTTAAAGAGATTATCCAAGAGAATGTTGTAAATTTTGATAAACCATCACTGATGTTTAATAATAAAATAATACAAATAATAATAAAATATTAGTCTCAGAACACATTCATTTTCAGCGATGGTCTTTTATTTAGTGATGTGCGAGGCACTTGACTATGCTTCAGTTTTTGAGGCCTTTGGCATATGAATGGGTTGCTTTTGTATTAAAGACAATCACTCCTGTGCCACTGTGACAATTCTTTGAAAAATTATGTCATCAAAGTGTTAATGGTAGTGATCAGTTTCTGCTCATTTAGCAGCGAGACAGACCCACGATTCCAACTGTTATTGTTTGTTCTGTTGTTTATACTTGGCTGATCTAATGTAGCATGTCTGGATAACGCCCCAGCAGGGACGCCTTTCTCAGCAGTAGGGTGCTAAGGCGGTAAATTGGTCAAGGCAGAAGATACCTCTTGAAACTATCCAAAGACTGGTGATGACATTCATCGAAAACATGACTATGTTTACATGCACAATTTTTGATTCAATCAGACTTAATTCATTCCGATTGATGAATCTGAATGTAGTGTTTACATAAACGCTACATAAAGTGACCGGGTTTATGTGCGCGTTTATATGTCATAGCGTTTATATAATTAAGGTGTATGAAGACTTTTCAGTACGAATCCGATTACAAATGGATTATTTGGTTGCATGTAAACGTAGCCATTGTTGTGTAGTATGGGTTGTTGAATATGTAAACTGTAGGATAAGCTACCACAGTTGTTATTTAATTATGAAGCATTTGTGTATGTGAGAATACAGCCTGTGAATATTAACCAAAAAAGTTACACCTGTAAGATCCACATCTATGCACTGCTAATAGTCAACATGTTCTCACTCCCAACTTGTCACATTACAATCACGTTTGGTCAGGACCCATTGACATCACTTTTTAATGCACTGGTACCCTTTAAACTTTATTTTTTTTAAATGCAGGGCACCCCACTGCTTTCAACTGTTTGCCTTAAGCACTCAGACACACACAATTAGTTGCATATATGCCTAAACCCATCTATACTCTAAACGTAACCCCTTCTAAACAATACAAGACATGTAACAGGCAGATTTTAATTGCTGAAAATGTTTCCACTCTATTAAAACAATTTAAAATATAAATATGAACATTAGCATGATCCAGTCAGTCACAAGACACATGAGAGCCAATGACACAATACAATCTAATGTAATGCTTTTTCAGGCAACAGTAGGCTTGTTTGAGCTGGGCCTCTCCTTAAGTTGTGTTCGACTTGATGCGACGCTGCACAAACTGATTGGCCTTTGACTTGAAGCAGTGCATCCCAGAAATGTTGTCCAACCCTTACAAAAAATATGCTTATCCAAGTGTGTTATTTTAAACAAAAAACAAAAAAGGAAAGTATACTTTTAGTCTACTTTTTATGTATTTCTCAGAAATGGGCTTTATGTACTTCTCAGAAATATACTTAAAATGACATTTAAGTATACTTCAAAAAATCGTCTCAGGTTACAGACGTAACCATGGTTCACTGAGAATAGGGAAAGAGACGCTGCGTCCTCTTGACTGAGGTCGCTATGGGAACGACTTCAACGTGACCGGTGTCTGAAGCATGAATGAAAAAACACAATGCACTTGACATTGGCAGGTGGAAGCCTCTGATGTAAGAAAATGAGTGTCTGCGGGAAGAAATGGGCACTTGTGGAACATGTCATCCTCTTTTTTTTCAAAGGGGACGCAGACAGGAATGGCCAAGATATGCATCATCTTGTTCCCTATTCTCAGGGAACCATGGTTATCTATCCATCTACGAATGCAAGATGTGGAAACTAAAGCTTATACAAATGAATTCTGAGATACCGGTGTGTGTGTTTGCTGTGAGTGTTTGTGTGGTGTAATATATGTTTAAATCAAAGTTCTCTGACAGGACCTCCATGTATCTCTCCTCCCCAGCGCCAATTCTGATGTGAACATGAGCCAACTCTATCATTTCCTCATATCTCATTGGTTGTGATGTTATCCTTGGGCTTATGGAGCGACCAAAGGTATAATTTATTATCTGTTCAGGAGGCAAATTTTGCAAGTCTGGCAATTTCATTTGCTGAATAAATATCATTATTAAAATGTCCCCTCTTTCTCTTTTTGCCTGTGCTATAACACATTTATGTGATTCATATCCCAGTTGTGATAGTGTGTGAAAAATCATTTTTAATTATCATTAAAATTATATGTACTGTGAATAAGTCGACTAGGGGACTGAATAAAATTAAATATATGTTATTTTAGGAACTCTCTTATGTAGGTATATGCAAAATAAATGAACACTCAAAATTTCACAAAAAAGCAGGTGGGCCTAAGAAAGCCAAACTTCTTGCCATCTACATGTTTCAACTCCTTCTAAGTGTAAAACAAGCAAATCAGCTGCCAGTTTCATATACGCTTCTAATGAAAGGTTTGACTACTTTAGTAATTTCCACACAGAGTACAAATCTTAATGTTTAAGCATATTCTAGGGAATTATGTGCTTTTAATTTTATAGCAAAAGTTTGGACAGGACTCTTTTCTATTCTAACATGACAGTGCCATACCTGCCAACTTTTCACAAAACCTTGGAGTGAGATTTTGTCAGGGGTGATCAAAATTATGCAGCGCATGCAGCCTCACAAGTTGGTGGCTCAGATATCAGAGAACTGGAATTAATTTGATGTTGTACCCTGCATTCTGGTGGTTTGTGGGGAGGCCCAAAGCTGTTGATAGGGGCAGCCTACTGGAGATGGACAATATTGGTTACATTCTGTGAAGCAGACATAGCTGAAGGTCCACCCCCAGGAAATTTTGGATTAAGTAGATGTGACTTCCTGCATTCTAGTGGATTTTTGGGTGGTCTGATAAAGATGTGCATAATGACTTGTAGGGCCTTCTAGACTTGAGCTGAACATTCAACCAGAAAACTATTGTTGTGCCTAAATGCCTATGTACCACAATAAAGCCTTATTCATAGACCAGTGTTTAAGATTTGACCTAGGTAGGTTGATTGATATTTTGATTAGAATGGTATTAAACTAATTCTTAACTGAAACCTAGCCTATGTTGTGAATAATTGTATTCTTAAGAGCACTTGATGATTAATGTTCAGCCAAAAACGACACAAGATTAGTTAGGGAGGGACATTATTCTTCATTCAAAGCCTCCCACCCAGTGTTGCCAACTTAGCGACTTTGTTGCTAGATTTAGCGACTTTTCAGACCCCTTTAGCGACTTTTTTTTTAAACGCGCCTAGCGACAAATCTAGCGACTTTTGGAAAAACCTTAGCAACTTTCCAAATGTCACCAGTTCTGTCCTGCGAGCGCGAGATCTTGAGTTACACCTCTCCTTGTGTCTGCTCTGATCAGTGAGCGCTGGCTCCGGCTGAGAGGAGCAGCACATTCCAGTGACAGTGATGGATGTGAATGAGCTGCGCATGTGCACACGGTGTTGCCATGGGCCAATCACTTGGCTGCTTCTCCTTTGCTTGAAATAAAACTATTTAATTTGACAGTTTTTTCTTCTACATTTTTTTTTTATCTCATGCACTTATATTACTCACTGTCACAGAGACAGAGCTTTAGTTCATTCCAGTTTCTGAACTCCTCTAAGATCGCTTACTGGGCTATGTCTGAGAGACTGTACATGATTGTACTTACTCATACACAACAATAAACTTAATTAAACTTATTAAACTCATATACACATAAAAAGCAAAATCCAGAATTGTATCATTGCAGATGATGTAACTGCTGGTTTTACAAGTTCAGTTCCATTGTCTGACAGAAAATATGTAACATTAAATGATAACAGTTTTATACTGGACACTCGGCTTGTATATTAAAGTACATTATGTGAGCACGGATTAGGGAAAACAGTTATACACCATCAATTTAGGCAGAATGCAAAATAGGACGTGATTACGTCATTAATATGCAAATTTACACATGACGTCATCTAGCGACATTTAGCGACTTTTCGAGCAGACTTTAGTTACTTTCCATTGAAAATAGTTGTCAACACTGCTCCCACCACATGGTCCATCAGAAACAAATAAAGTACTTAAACAGTACACCTTTTTCAAGCAATAAAACAGATGAATGCATTACAAAAATAACAAAAAATGGGGCATAATCAGTATCAGATGCAGATCAGAAGCTGGGTAAAGTCCTTGTCTATGATCTGTGGGCATGGTTATACTGGCCTGTGGCCTTCTTGGAGGCCTTGATGATATCTGAGGGGCTCCCATTTGAAGCAGGGCTCAGATTGGCCATCTTTATGGTCATTATTGATGACAAGGTGCCAATGCTAGGCTGTTTCTTCTCTTGGTTTTGTTCAGTCCCACAACTGAAAACACCCTCTCAGCATCTGCGTTTGCATGGGGCAACACCAGGACCAGTTTGGCGACGGCAGCAAGCCTCTTGAATTCTTTGGCTCCTGTCACCTATGGAAAATGCACCAAGAACACAATGGAAAAACATACCTTGATTTTTGATTGATTAATACTGCAAGTATACTGTAGGTTGATCCATTTGTCTTTTCTCACTTGGCTGGTTGTTTAAATAAAATAAAAGGTTTCACTTTTGTCCTGGCAAAGGTCTCTTACGGGACATCTTTGAAACCTTAAATAATTTATGGTCATGTTGGTTTAATAACTCTACTCTCAGTTACAAAAAATGCCTACTTCTATTGCACAAATTTCCTGTATTTATGTTAAATTCTTTGGAATACATCTTACCTGTTCGAAGTGCTGTTTGGTCCTAGAGAAAAAAGTCTTCATCCACAGTGAGTCCTTTTCTTTGGCCTGTTAATAAAGAGATAAATCTTTACCACAACATCAAAACCTTTTTTGAATAAACATGAGCACATTTACAAATCAAAACGAGGCGCGGGTGTTATTATATCACTGTATTACTGCAGGAACACTGTCTTTAGAAAATGTTTGATGTCATTTTAATTTCATCCTGCATGTTATATGTCTGATAAAGCAGCGTTTGTAAGCTCAGTTTACAGCCGTTACCGGGCGCAAACCTCTAACGTTAACGTTATTTCTCCCGCTTTTAAGCGTCACCTGCTGGCAGTGGCAGAGAGTGAATTTGCATTTTTATTAAGTCCGTCTAAGTAGTTATCGCTGCATCTCAGTCCGTCTGATTTACGAAGCAAACATATTTAGCTAGTTATCAAAAAATAATCTACTCCATAGCTGTTGTTAATGATTCTATTTGGATGTCTACGGAAGCTAAGTTAGGGCACAAACACCCGAATGCGCAGTAACGTTTATTTATGTTGTTGCCGTTGAAACCGTCTCGAACGATCACGTTTTACAAGAAAACATAATTCTGTTTTGCCTTTAACTAAAACAAATGCTTAAAATATATGGATTTATTGTTATTCTGAATTAAAAGCACAGCAATAAAACGGTATGCTACAATGACAAGCTATGGGTTAATGACGTATAAGGATATTTGACAGGCCAATTTTAAAATACAACAAATAATATCTAGGCTATTGCGATTTTTGAAGTATTAATAATGTTGGGTACACATAAATTCATATAAAAAAACGTCAAATTAATAATTTTAGTGTGATTTTCCATCTTGCCTTTGCCTTAAAAATGCCACATGGTACGATGTGATTTATATTAAAATTAATTAATTTCCTTAACATGATTAACATTTTTATTAAAAGTTCATTTTACGGTTTAGAAAGAAAGCATTTGCATTTCATTTGAGTTTTTGTAAATAATGATCTCATATTTTTCTATAATTTCCGAGTTGCCTTCTTAAATGCATGTAACAGACTTATTTTTCTTGTAAATTGCGTAAAACTGAACAAAATGTTTTAAAAATACAATTTATTTAAGAACACTATCAGTGAATCATATTTCTGCCACAGAAATTATACATTTTTAATTTAATACAGTTATTGCTATTGGTCACACCACATGACACAAAAACCTTATGTCATTATAATTGGTTTAAATCTTAAACTCTACTTGACTACTTAAAAAATAAATAGAAAAAAAACAAATTATTTCACTTTTTTTCCACAATCTTCATCTTTCTCTTTTTCTTTCTCTCCTTCCCTTGCTAGCTTGGGCACTTCCTCTGTATGTTTGCCTCTTCAAGATTAATCGCTTTATGTACTCCCCAATTGTAAGTCGCTTTGGATAAAAGCGTCTGCTAAATGACTAAATGTAAATGTAAATGTAAATGCCATGTGAGTAAATAAAAAATGCTATGAACTGATGTTTTGAGCATGCTGTATACCACGAAGTTAAAAGGGTGCTCTCCTGCTGCCTGTTATGACAGCTAAGTTTACATTCACCACACTAAATCATGTTCACAGACACACGCACAAACACAAACAAATTATTTATTTCAAGATTTAAAGTTTAAGAGAGTGAGTACTCAATTGGACGAGATTTCATTGTTACATACCTAGTCTCAGCTCAGATTCATCATCGACTTCTCGAGGTGGTCGTTTCTCTCGTTGTCTTTCGGGGTATCTCTTCTTCTGTCGCTAACTGCGGGGTGCAGCCAGCCATAGGCGCCATCTAGTACCATCGGGGAGTTTGAAAAGGAACAAACGAGTCTCGGCCCAAGATCTGTTTTTGTTTTGGTTTTTTTGCATGAGTAATTGGATGTGTGGCGTGAGTGCGTGTGAAAACAGGCAAAATCGTGTGTCACACGGCGAAAGCGTGAGAGTTGGCAGCTCTGCAGTGCCTCTGTGTATAAGGAAATGATCAAAGATAAATTATTGATTGAGTCAGTGTGGAAGAACTTGACTGGTCTGCCGAAAGCCAAGTCCTAATCCCAGCTGAACACCTCTGGTGTGACGTTAAATGCAGACCTTGAGTCAAAAATTAATCACCATACACCAATGACTTGTACATTCATTATATGGACAAAAGTACTGGGACACCCCCTTCTTTAGAAGAGAAAAGGCACTTCCAAACCATGGCAACAAAGAAATTAATATACTTAAAAAATTTATTTCCACCTCTGTTGCAACAGTTTTGAAGTGTATGAAATGACTGTACCCATATGTACAAGTCACTGGTGTTTGCTAGGGGTGTGACGAGAGACTTATCCCACGAGACGAGATGAGACTGAGTTCAGGAGAACAAGACGAGATAAGATTTGTAGCCTTTTTCTTTAAATCCTAAATGATTAACTATATAGGGACATTTTTTATTTTATTCAACTGAAAAACACAAAATGCAAAAAATGGTGCCTTTTGAAATGAACTTGTACTTAATGAAATTAAACTTCAATTTTAATGAATTATATGCAGTAATAACAACATGTAAACTAGAGCTGCACAATTCTGGATAAATTTTGAATAACATTTTTTTTATAAATTGGATATCACGATTCTCTCACGATTCTGAAAAAAAAGGTTAGAAAACTAAACAAAATAACATAATTTATTAGTGGTTCTGACAAAATGTTCATTGCTTAAGTCTTTTAAAAATATATATTCATTTGAACAAAATAAAAATTAAATAAAGGAGTCAGTGTCTCACTTCATAAAGACTTATTTCACTATTGGAATCTCCTGAATGAATGATTAAATGACAAATACGTTTTAAACAGGTTGTCGTTTACAATACAAGTGTTAAGATACTTTCAAATTTTCCCCCATGTGGGCCTAGTTTGCCATTTTTTTCACCATTGCATAAATTAAAAAGCCAAAAAATGCTTTTTACTGTTTTGTACTGCTTTTTAAATAAAATAAATAAATTACAAAACAACAATTTAACATTTTTTAACATTCAATCAGACATAATACCAACAAAGCAACATTTTTGAGACCCCCTTCTTGAATCATATTTTTTTCTGTACAAATAAATGCAGCCTTGCTGAGAAGAATCTTCTTTAAAATCTTCTTTTATTTTGGCAGAAACCCACAGGAAGACCTCAGGGCTTCTTTTTGTTGACAGCAGATTTATAAAAGATTCTGACGAGTTTGGGAAGATTATTGTCAGATGTATCGCATTGGCACATGTCTTTAAAAAAATTATAAAAATGTTACTGAGCAGCTGACGAGTAACAGTGTTTTAGCGCAGATTTTTCTCGCACTTTGGACTTTGAGCCCTGCCACCACAAACTCGTGCAGCGCTGTTTGAATACCATTACATGCAATCCGTGTGTGTATTAGAAAACACAACATTCTGTAGTTTATTTACTAATCGTTTGAGGTCATTTCGCGATTTCATTCATCGTACAGTAACCAGCATTAACCACCCTTCCTCTTGTCATCGGAGACATGAGTTGCAGTGTTATCAGTCTCGCAGTCGGTGTTTCGGGGTTGTAATGAGTTTTGTACAGTTCTTTCTCGTAAAGTTTTAAATAGGTTCACGCTGCAGATGTGTTTCTGCATTAGTGCACGCCTCTATTTGGTCGTGTCATTTTTCAGTACAATTTATTCGATCTTCTCGCTTATTCGTCCGAACACCGAAAGAGCTTTTATTGTTGTTGTTGCTATTTTCGGTTGGCGAACATTCAGTGCATTCCTATTCCCCAGTACTTCTGTTATTTTAATGTCTGTAACACAGAAACAATTATGTGTGGTTGAAAAGACTGATTGTGTTGCTCTTTCTGGACCAGTGGCAGCATGAATGCAGATTTGAATGTCTTTAACACCTGTTTCACATCGTCAGCATCAGTGGAGCTTGAGCAGCGCGTGTTTTGTCACCGCCCATATCAGTGAATGACAGCGTTCACACATGGGCAGCTACAAAACGTGCTTCTCACGCTCCACTGACACTTGCCATGTGAAATAGTCGCAATTGACATAGCTGAATCGTTGTCATTCAGGAAAAATCACGTGGGTGTTTGAAACAAGATTGCAATTTTTTTACGATTAATGGTGCAGCTCTAATGTAAACACTGCAAAATGTTTTGGGAGGTTATCGTCACATTCTTGCGAGACCAGTCAGTTCTCACGAGACAAATCGGATCTCGTGAGATCTCATGCCACGAGATCTTGTCCCATCCCTAATGGTTACATGTGTAAACTGAGATGTTCCCTTTCGAAGGGAACTCTACACTGCGTCCTCTAGAGGTCGCTATGGGAACGCTACACTAACCACCACCATGCTGAGGGATGAGTGTCCGAATAGCTGGATTCCTAAGTCACAGACTCAAGAAGCATCATCCCTGCACAGCGGATGTAGAGCCAAAATCTCCCTACAGGCAAGCTCAAAGCTCGTCATCATAGACTAGCTCACCAGAGTATGGCTCTCTGAGTGGAGGGCTCAGGAAAGTGACTCTCTAGATTGAGAGGAGACCTCTACACTCGAAGCTACAAACAGCTAGTTAGGCTCAAGAAAGAGTCTGCGCATGGTACTGCCTAAGCGGAGTTCTGGAAAGCGGAGGATTCAGCGTAATTACTCGCTTAAACGAGAGGAAGCCTAGCAACACTCGATCCAGGTAGTGGAACTCTTAAGAGTGGAGGTCTCAGTATAGACCTGGCTACACTCAACGCCAGAGGCAGTTAGTGAGGCTCAAAAAAGCCTACATACTCCTATTGCTGCCAGAGATGGAGTTCTGAAGAGTGGAGGCTTCAGCAGGATGACTCTCTAACCAATAGAAAGCCTAACAACACTCAATCCTAGTTGAGGGGCTCTTAAGAGTGGAGGGCTCAGCATCATGACTCTCTAAAGCGAGAGGAGACCTGACTTCACTCGGTGCTAGAGACAGCTAGCAAGGCTCACAATAGAGCCTATGTACTAGTCGTGCTGTTTAAGCAGAGCTCTGCAGACCGGAGGCTTCAGTAGAATGCCTAGCAACACTCGACCCTGGTTGAGTGAGGGGCTCTTAAGAGCGGAGGTATAGAGAACAATAACAAAGAGTCATTTTTCAGTTAAAGTCAATTAATTGATGATTCAGTGATGTCTTTATCCAGTTCAGCTCCAATGGTATCTGTGCAATTAGTCAAGTTTCCCCTCCATTTGTGACAGAAATGGAGAAAAAAAAAACCTTGGGAGAAACCAGGCTCAGTCGGGGGGCCAGTTCTCCTCTGGCCAGACAAAACCAGCATGGCTTGGTTTAATGCTAGACTGCAACACAGGAAAAAATTGTGTAGAGGACTCGTCTCGTTCTTCATGGTCTTGTCCCGTTGCTTTAGGGGGAGTTGACAGGTCTTCACTCTGTCTTTGGACCTCATCAAGTTGAGATGGTCTCTGATGACACTCAGGGCTATAGAGGCTGTCTGTTTGTGCTGATGGTTTGAATCTGGGTGGCAACTGTGACCTTGAAATAAGAATGAAAGAAACTAATATTAACGTAGATGCCATTCGCTCAACCAGAAAGTCTTAGGAGACTCTTTCTGGAAAATATTCTAGTGTGCAGGCTCAGTCTCAGTGCCCTTTTGAGCTGTTGTAAACAAATAGCATAGCAGAAGCTAAACTAACTGAAGCTAACGAGCTTGCGTTGGAGCCTATGCAGAGCTATTAGCATTGAAGGATAGCGGTTAGCATATGGTTGCATTTTGTGGGTTGAATGCAGTGTGTTTTGAAATGTAAGTGACTGAACCAGTTACTTTTGAAGCATTTCTTTCTTTTTCACCCTAATTCCGTATTCTTCTCTCTCTCTCTGTCCCTCTTCTCCCATTTAAAAGGACTGTAAAAAATGCCATGTTAACAAACCGGCTGTATGATTATAACTAACATTAATCGTCAGAGTGGCTAGCGATGGGGTATTAGTTTAATAGCTATTGGTTTATTAGAAATTAAGTCGGTACCACCTCATTACGGTGATTGATTAAATTATAACTGCTGTCCTGATTTTAAAGACATCAATGGATAAGTTGCTATTGTTAGGAAATTGAAATGAATAATTTATTGTCATAATTAATTACAAATTTGAAAAAAATTGATTTCATAAAATAATTTCAGTTACTGCTTCCACGTAGCAACAATAGCCACTGATTAATCATAAGCGCTCTTATAATTTGACAACAACATTAAGATCTTAATCATTATCAAGAGAGCCAGAAATGTTTAATTTCATTCACAAGTAATTAGGGTGGCACAGATTAATTTGGTCTGATGATGTTAATGACACAATGAGGAATGAGGAACTTGTTTTGCTAGGGATCCAAAATTAGGGATTTGAAATCTGTAATTTAATTTCATAATTAATTTCAAATTTGAAAATTCTAATTAAATTTAATAATTAATTACAGTTCCTGTTTACATATTGCAACAATATTGGCTTATCAACTCAATTGTAAATTGCTGTTGTAATTCTAATCCTAATCGATACTATCAATTTGAATGATAAAATCATTACATTTTAATTAGAAACCACAATTTCTAATTTGAAATTCTAATTTCAGTTACAACACAAGTCTGGCTCTACCTGTTAGGCCTTACTTCATCTCCTTAAGTGAGCTGATTAACTCAGCTAAATTTTAATAAGGTTCCTTTAGGCTTGATAGTAGATAGCGCTCTCCCTAGTGCTGGGTTTGTGAAGTGACATTGACTCCATCGTGGGTCACAGCAAGCAGAGTCACCTGTTCCGACATAACCTGGTGCGAGCTGGGGGGGGGACCGAATACCTCTGTTCTAGTAGTGCAAAGTGACAGCATGCAGCAGGCCTAGCAATCGGGTATTGGAGGAGGAATCAACAGGCTGACTGGGCGAAGGTGCGGATATACCACACCGGGTAACTATTGGCGAGGTACGTCGGACTTCGGGTCCGTGCTGACGGATAGCCCTGGGATTCAGCCCCGCACCCTTTTCAGGCCAGCAGTCATTGACATGCCTCACCCGAGTCCCAGCCCAGTTGTGCCAAAAGCCATGGCTGTTTGAGAGGCTCACTGCAATACGGCGGGGACAGAGTGTTCGGCAAGACCCTTACAGGAGCTCACCTGGTGCACTCAGACGGGGGGTTCCTTACTGCTGGTAATTTATCACCAAGCTTAGGGTATAAGGATGTTAACCTTCCATTTAGAAAACCCAAAAAGGAAATTAAGTTTTCCTCAAAACAGGTCAGTTTGTTTTATCCTGTAAAAAAGTAAAACCAACCCCCTAAGTGTATCAACTCAACAGCGCCACCACGCCGCCACCCTTGTCATTAGTCCTAACCTTGGGAGTACATCCTCACTTTTTTCTTCTCTTTTCTCTCTGCTGCTATCTTATAATTTGACTACTGCTACTGTTCCCTGAGATTTTGCCTGTGGGAAGATCATGAGCAGTGAACTTTCGCAATTGAACAGATATTTGTGAAACTTGAGAATGACGTTTCAAAACTGTTTTCTATTTACCTTCCTCTCTTGTGAAATCCTACCCCACCAATTTAAAGCAGGGAAACAAAAAGATAGGCATTTGCTAAATTTTAAGCATGCGCAAGAGACACTCTAACCAGTATTGTGGTGTCAATTTTGCCATTAAGGGACAGTACTGTCATTGCTATTTTTTTCCTCCACCCAGGAGAAAATTAAGCCTTATAAATCAGACTTAACAAAAAAAAAGAGACAAGAGGAAAATCTGCTACAGAAAGAAATGTTGTGTTCTTGTCCCTCTCCCTCACCTTCGTATTAGACTGACCTCCTTCCTTGAAAAAATGGAGAGTTTCTCTTACAGGAAAAGATGAAGCATCCAATTATTACCATTTTACTTGCTCTGTTGGTGTTCTCCTTTTCTTTCTCTGTTTTCTAGCTGTGCTACCTGTGTGTGTGCACAATCATTTTCCCCACAGAGGCTACAAATTAGAAGCATGCCCACCAGAGGATCACACTCAACATTAGCATTCACTATACTTTGCACATTTACACCCCTGTTGTGCTTTGTTTTGTTTCCCATTCAAGGTGTGTGTCAATTCGGTTCGAGATCTCCCTCATCCCGCCAGAACATGTCTCACAAAAAAGAACATGTCTGTCACTGGAAGGGTCTGGAAACAAGGCTAAGTGCTGCGACAGACAGACTCCTCCCTAAGACTGCTGATACACTCAAACATCAGACACAGGACCAGCTGGATGACAACATAACAAGCCTTATGGGACAAGACCCAAGTCAAAGCTACAGTCACAAAGAATTTGCCAAGATCACCGTCTCCTTAAATAACACACTCATCGCCCCCCTCAAGTTGAGCGACAAGCATGCTGCACAACTCCAGTAGAAGCTGACACATGCACAACGACACATAGAGCAGCTGGAACTTGAAACTCAGAAATGACAGAAAGGGCCGGATGAGGTGGAACACGGCACTGAGGAGGAGATCAACAGGCTAAAAGAAACCCTAGCAGCTACTAGCAAAGAAATGGAACAAGTCAAGGCAGACTATGCTGATCGGTCCAAAAAGCTACAGTATGTGGAACAGCTACTGGACAAGGCAAAGGCTGACTTCAGAGATAAAAACGGCAGAATCGAAGCCCTTGAAGCTCACCTGGATGAGTCAAGAAATGAGATCAGCCATCTAAAATGACAGCTTGACTACATAAAAGAGGAATCTGACAGGTTCCAAGAGCATAATCAACAAGCATAATCAACAAGGACCAGGACCCTCTCCTCTGCTCACTGCAGGATACTGAATCAAACACAGGCCCCCTTCAAATCATGACTGCGATAGATGTCCAAAGCACATCAGTGTCCGACGTTGCACTAGCCCTGTGGGCAGAGAACTCAGCCATCAGCCTGAAGCTATTCAGAACACTGAAGCAAAGACATCAGAGTCTACCACATGTCGCTAAGCACAGCCGCTTCCCTCTCAGTCCCTGGTCGACAACCATGACCACCTCCAAGAATATCTGCGCTGTGGACATAAGATGGAACAACAGATATCTGAGTCACTACTTCCTCGTCATCCAAGACCTGCCTCATGACATCTACATTGGAGTAGATATCATGGTCTGGCTCAATTCTTGCATTGATCCCGTAAACGACATCATATGGACTCCCCTGTCACACCAACTGACAACTTCAGTCAACCTCAAGAACCTCCAATCCGGTCAAACCATGCCAGACGCATGCGCTATAATCATGGAGCAAAAAGCCACAATACCTGCCTACAGTAAGAGGTGTCAGCGTCCGCCTCAACATGCGACCTGGCCAAACTCTCAACAGTAAGCTAAGCTTCTTCCATCCTTCCAGGACCTGCCTAAAACTCGGACTGACCCTGGAAGCCACATCTCTCATTGAAGTGTCATCTCGTGCTGTGCATGTGTTGTTCAACAACTGTCAACAACGACCCTTGTACACCCCGACAATTCAACTTGGGCCCTCGCTCATCGCAATATACTGACATAGCAGCCGTCCTCTTCACACTGCACATGGCTCCATCCCACAACATCAAATAACTCCTCATCTGTACCGATTCAAACTACGTCTGTCTAAGCTTCACATGCCATTTAGTTGGGTGGAAACGGAATGGATTCAAAACAGCTAACAATAAGCCTGTCAAGCACCAGGAACTCTTCCAAGCAGGCGATGCCATTGTCACTGAACATGACATGATCGTTTATTGGAAACAAGTTTGAGGTCATTCACGTCAACCAGGACAAGACAAGGACTTCAATGACGAAAGAGATGCCCTCGCCAAAGCAGGTGCATTACATGGAGAGTCCTGGACATTTCATGCCCTCCCACCCAACCCTTCAGTGGCAGCAATAACCTGCCGCTAGCACGCCACTGGCGCACACACCCATACCTCTTCCCACATTGCCCTATCACCTCAGTTCGCTGCTGACGATCTCCTCACCCTCCAAACTGCGGATTCGTCACTACACACTATGGCAGCTCACATTTCTGACCCATTAACGCATCCCATTTCCACCTCTGACCTAAACACGTCCTCCGAGCTCTGCATGCTCCATTCTATCAAGCAAATGCTGCATCTATTGGCGCTTTTCCACTGCATGGTACGGTAGTTCGGCACGGCTCGGCACGGTACGGCACTGCAGCTCAGTTCTCGGTTTGCATTTCCATTGCAGGTTAGTACCGCTTTAGAGTGGGGATTATTCACGTGTCATTATAGTTGCGCCGCCTACTGCCGCATCATCGTAACGCGCCACAACAAAAACACATGAAAATGGAGCGTTTCAGAATGGTGTTCTTCATCCTCGGCATGTGGATGTTTCTCACAGCAAGACGAAGGAGTTTGTTTCAAAAAGAGGCTGATGGCAGCCAAACAAAACACAGCTAAAAAGAAAAGAGAGTTTGGAAACTCACAACAACACGCAGACGGCGACAATACTTGGTTTGCTCAAGAAGTGTTAAGCTAACTTTGATCTCTTTCTCGCATATAATGAACTTAACTGTCAGTATAACAAATGCGTATTCTGTATATTACAGGTCTTCCACATTTCACAATTAAGTCGCCGCAACAGACCATCTGTTTGGACATTTAACCGTGCTTCAGAGTGGTGGGATGTGATTGTTCCTGGTTTTACAAACACTCAGTGGCTGGAGAACTTTAGAATGTCCGAAGAAACATTCATCCACTTATGCAACAAACTGCGTCCAGCGATGGAGAGACGGGACACAAACTTCCGCGTGTGTGTACCTCTAAAGAAAAGAATAGCCATCGCATTGTGGAAGCTTGCAACTGGCGCTGAGTACAGAAGTGTGGGCCATCTTTTTGGTGTAAGCATAACAAGTGTGTGTCGGTGTGTTCATGAGTTCTGTGCAGCAGCAGAAACAATGTTGGTACCAGAGCAAATTCGTTATCCAGATCAAGAAAAGTTTAAAGAAATGGCTGCCTATATTGAGAACAAGTGGGGTGTCCCACACTGTATTGGTGCTATTGATGGATCGCACATCCCCATTATAGCACCAGAGGAATATCACTGTGACTATTTCAACCGTAAAGGCTGGCACTCCATCATCCTTCAAGGTGTTGTGGATGGAAAGGGACTTTTCTGGAATGTTTTCACAGGACTGCCTGGAAGCCTGCATGATGCTCGGGTTTTGAGACTGTCAACACTGTGGGAGTTGGCTAGCCGGGGAAACCACATACCAGCTAACACCAGAAACATAGGTGGGGCGACTGCTGGTTACTACATCCTAGGAGACTCTGCCTATCCCTTGCAGAACTGGCTCTTAAAACCATTCATTGACACAGGACACCTGACAGCAGAACAGCGGGTCTACAACATAAAAATCTGCAGAGCACGCGTAGTTGTTGAAAATGCCTGATCGATTAAAGGAAGATGGCGATGCCTTATGAAAAGAAATGACTGTGCTGTCAACCTTGAAGTCCATGGTGCTGACATGTTGTGCTCTCTATAACCTTTGTGAGAGTCATGGGAGGTTTATGAGAATGCTTGGGATTTTACCCCCAGCAGCAGAGACTGTGGTGACAGTGCCACAGGCTGCAGAAGAGGAGGGCAGGGATGTTCGTGCAGGTCTGATGCGTTACTTGAATAGTTAACTATTCATGTAGCATGTTCTGTAAAGTGAATTATCAATAAACATTTGTACAATATTTCAAAGTATCCCTTATTTTTGTATTTATGTGTTGGCTTGTATCATTATGGTATTAATCATATGTCTTTATCAAGAGGTTCATTACCTGCTCATACAATACATTTGTAATATAGTCTGGAGGTACACGTATTCAATCAGGTTGTTTTATTGAAGCAAAACACAAATACAAACATAAACACTCTAAAATATAAAGTGCAAAAGGTGTATACACAAGTCATAAAAGGAAGTGTAAATTACAAAAAAGAGCAAACTTAACAATGTGCAAGTGTACCTTGTGCAAGAACTGTACACAATTGGCAGATAAACAAAATATGAAAAATTAAACCACAGATATACCAATGAAAAAAGAAAACAGAATAAACTGTTAAATGTGCAAACATGTAGTGCCAACATTTTCTAAGTAAATAAATGCCTATTGCATTAGTCGAGGAGAGATGTTTTATTCCCTTCGACCACTCATTGCCTGGACAAGCCTCCCCATAATGTCGAGGAATGCTTGATTGAAAGCAGCCGTTTGAGAGTGTTCCTCTACTCTCAAGGCCGCTTCCTGCGCCCTTGCTTGTCTGGCCTCTTGTCTGGCCTCTTCAAGTATCATCTGCAAGTGGCGATCCCTCTGGGTACGGTTCTGCTCCTGCTCCTGCATGTCTGCCACCTGCATTTCTCTTAATACTGCAACATGTTCCTGATGCTGCAGGCTCCGCTTCCTCTTGCCTGGTCCAAAACGAAGAAAATAATGTTGAAAATGCGAGTAATTCCTATGGAATGAGTTTTTATTATATATATATATTTTTTTTATTTTGTATAATTTAATTAATGACACACATATATATATGAAAAAGTGAACAAGCATATTATTATTTAGATCTTGTATGCACTTTTCAGGTAACCTCTAGCTGAATACAGCAAATCTGTGCACATAATTTAAAAGTGGCATTGGATCTATGAATGTGATCAAAAAGTTATGCTTGCTTGTCGCCTGTTAATTTTGTTTACTCGTTATCCAAAGTATCCTGCAACACATAAGCCATGTTGCTTATTTTAGGAAATCCAATGTTAATCAATGTATGTACAGTTGAGGGCTTGTTAGCCTAATATTTGATGTTATGTCTTTACAGCTAATTATGAAAGGAGAAAGGGGCCTAACACACAGCCAGGTCTAACCAGAGAGCACCTCCTGGACAAGTACTGTGATGTACAAATTTTATACAAATTGGACATATTCTCTAGCTTTACATCACAGCTGGAGATATAGGGATATCCTATTTGTACATATATATATGAAATATATAAGTTTTATACAGTTACCACACGCTGCGGTGTCGTCGTAAAGCTGGAAGTTGATGGTGTTGGCGTTCGTGGTGGAGACGCTGCTAGCACCGGTTGGGAAGAGTCGTTGTTCCATGGAGAAAGTGCAAGTGGATCGATCGTGGACAACGAGTCTGAAACGCAAAGTTTGTCTAATTAGTTGGGAATGCACAAATTACTGCAACACACAAGGCAACAACAACATCTCCTGAACAATACACGACCGCTAATCACTGTTAGCAACTAGGACATTGTGCTTCATTACGCCATGAGTTTACAGTGAAATAAAATAGGAATTTACGGTCAATAAAATCATTATAGTTAAGATTTATAGCATTATATTTAGATAAAATAACCATCTGCGATCGTGTTCTCCAACATTGGCGTGGCGAGTCCAGGGCACCCTCCTCCCAATACTCGTTGGTCTACCTCCATAGATTGCATCCATTTGGTCGAACCACTTCCGATCGTCTGTTTGAACCACTCTGGCTGTTGTGGTCCTTTATGCTTCTGTAGTCCAGTTTTTAACTTGTCCCTACACTGTTTGTATGTTCGCCAAGAGCTTAGCGACCTCCTGAAAAACTTTCTCATTCCGCGTCGCACCATCAAGCTCTTGCTGGATCCGCTCCTCAGCGATCAATGAGAGGAACGTCTGTACTTCCTCAACAGACCACGAAAAAGCCATTTCTTGATTGAAAAGTTGCGTTTGTTCAATCAAATGGAGCGTCGATCCCTCGCTGGCTGTGCTGATTTAAATCTAGCGGTATGACTGTAGAGGAGGGTCTCGTGTCGCAAGTTCAGTGACGCGACGATTTTCTCCGGCCAATCAGTGATCAGTAGAGTTTACTTGGTAGTGGAACCTCGACCGAGTGGTACTAAAAGTATCAGGTACCAGGTACAGTACCCAGTGGAAAACCCCCAAAGTGAACCATGCAGTGGAAAGCGCCATAAGAGATGGTGTTCTCACATATGCCCTTGAGCCACTCATTGGATGATGCTGACTCACGCACATGATACACCATCCGCGGGACACAGGCCACCTATGAAACACTCAAGCCTGGCCTGGCATGCAGCAAGAAAAGGATGCCTGGTGTGTTGCCAGTTACAACAGGCAAATCCAAACCACCGAGCACCACTGCAAAGGAAGAATGATCTTCCCATGGTTGGACCTCCAAATAGACTAGAACCCTGTCAGGTAACAAATAATTCCTCACCATGGTTTGTGAATTCACAAAGTGGAGAGTTCCTCCCAGCTCCCAATGATACAGCAGAAACAACAGCCTGACTGTTAATGAACCACATCTTCTCAAGATTTGGACTGCCTTTAAGGGTCAACTCTGACCGGTGAACCCACATCGCCGAGGTCATGCAGGAAGAGTGGAAACTCCTGGGTATACAGGTCAAGCTCCATATAAGCCATCACCCAATTTCCTCAGGTCAAGTTGAACGGGCCAACAGGACAGTGGTCAGCATGTTGAAAAATTATGTTTCTACCAATTAAAAGGATTGGGATATTAAACATCCTCTGGTACTGATGGCCGCTTTATCCAACTCTCACCAGTCTACGGGAGTACCCTCGTTCACATTGATGACAGGGAGAAACATGACACTACCGCTACACCTGTTGAACCAACCTGGTGATCTGAACCTTGTCACCGCCTATACCACTCACCAGTACCTGGAAGAGTTGCATCAGCACCTGAGAACGACTTTCGCCTTCGCGCAACAGCAACTACAACGAAGCGCGGAAGGTTGGAAAGCCTACTACGACCAAAAGGCCTCTCACCATGAGCTCAATGTCGGAGACAAAGTGTGGCACTACAGCTTCGCCCGACCAAGGCAGAACGCTCCCCATCGCCTGTCAAAAAAGTTCCTACCTCACTGGACAGGACCCCACGAGATCATAGACAAGCTCTTACCTGTCGCCTACCGAATCAATATCAAACAAGGGTGCAGCGAGCCAGTCCTTCGATGGGTCCATTGAAACCAGATAAAGAGGCACCAGGGCTCCAGCCGACAGGAAAAAGGGGAAGATCAAACCCACTGACACAGACCGACAATCATATGCTCTACACCACACAAACATAAGTACTGTCGTTCTAGGAAAACATATAGCGACCTTGCATAGACACAACACTTACTCTCTCCTCCGCTGCACTGCCAGGACCAACCTCTAGTAGAGAGGAGTTACTACACACAAGTGCCACTTTTTTGCTGCCTCACCTCATTCGGTGTCTCTTTGTTTTTTTATTATTAGTATGATTATTTGTATTTATTTTTTCTCACTTTGTTTTTCCTTTTCCTCCCTCACTGTAATCTCCTTTCCCCTCTAATCCCCTTATCAGTGAAATCCCTTAACCAGTCCTTAAGTCCAGGCCCTGAAATTACGATTGACTCCCTTCAATAAAGTCGTCGTAACTTGTTGTGAGAACCGTTGTCAACCGATCGAGGCAACCCACCAAATCATGACCGACATGCTTCGCGAAGTAAGTTCCTTGATCGACAACTTAGCCAGGAGTAGGATTCCACACTACTTGATACCTCTTAGCCTTGTCCAAAACATCCTAACTTTGGCCACTGCGGGCCCCGCTTGTCACATCCAAACCCATCTCACCTTTTCTCTGGGTAGCGCTATTCCCATATACGTAGTCCCGGAAGAAGGCGACTTGGCCTTTCTTCTCAGTTTGCCCATTAACGACGCTAATAATATTTACCGGCTTAAAGACGTTGTGAATGTGGGATTTGGCAAGGGAACAACTATATCAAAATCCACACTCCTGAAGTAGTTGCGTATCACGATAACAACGAACAATTTTATCTGGCCCCAAACCTAAAGATGTGTACGCTCACAAAGGACATTCACATCCTCTGCCCGAGTAAACCCTTTGTACGCGACAATACCCAGGGCATCTGCAGCCTAAAATTCATTAGGCCCGACACTAGCTGCCCCGCCGAAGCGACACCAAGTTCTCAAGTTGAGGTAAAACACACCGAAATTATCAGAAACCCCAGCGCGAACAACTACCCTCACATACGATCAACACGGCACTGCCACGCACATTAATATGCCCAACCAAACTTTATGGATCACTGTCCCTTAGGGCTCTATCCTCCATATTGACAATTTAGCATTGCACCACCTTACCAACGACGAGCATCAGGCTGAACTCAAAATCTCGCCTTCTGTCATACAGCATTCCTTCATCCTTGATCGAGAATTGAAAGAAAGGATCAAGGAGGAGGGAAGCCAAATCGTCAATTTGACTCCGGTTGATACAGCTTTAGAAGCTACTGCTCGCCTTCCGCCTGCTGGCGCGCCAATTATTCAGTCTTGGTCTGCCGCTGACACCGCGCTTTGCATCCCTACTGTTGTAGGATATGTTGTGACTTTGACACTGACCTTCCTCCTACACAAGCGAGTGAACGCCGTTCAAGAGTCTTTCAACAATTGCACATCAGGCGTACCGCGCATTTTCCGACGTGATAAAACCCAAACAAGAAACCGAACTCGAGAACTCAACCAACTTGATTGAGATCACGCCTATAACACCTCGTCGAACCCCTGAAAATTAAACCAATCAGAATGAGCCAATTACCAATAATCCTAAAGAATGAACCCTTACGTCTTCTCAAGTTTCTAACCTGTTCCTTCCCAAATAACCCTGCACCAGGAATCAGTTACTGATGGAGATGTTGTTTGTGTCTTGTGTGTGCCGGTTCTCTCTGCCTCTTGTTCCAGTGCCCGCCGACGTTCGCAGTGGGAACCTCGCCGAGCAAATGGGGATAAGTAGTGCCGTTGAGAGAGGAAAAAAGCTAATAATTTCAACACAGCACATTCCTAAGGAACTTGCCCCCCCCAGCATTTGCAAGTCATAAAAGTCAATACATGATCGATCTTCAGTGAACTGGCTGGCTGATTTCCTGCCCTAAAATCTCTTTATCTCAGGAGATTTCTAAAAACCAGGAGAAAAGCCAAAAACCAAAATTTCTAAAAACCAATTTTTTTTTATGGGCATTTTTTGGGATATATTCAAGAACAGCACCTTATTGTTGGTTCTTATCACTTAACCATAATTCAACCAAAACAGGACAAAATAACTATCTGGAAATGGTCCGGGATGACCGTTTAACGCATAATTCAGTAATGTAAGACTGATTTACATTCAGACGTATGAGCTAAGAAGCTCTGCAGATGCACACATAAAGTGACTTCCTGACCCCGGACACCTCCCGTTTCTCTGTTGCATTCCAAGGGAATGCGTGCTCTCTCTCGTTCTTGTGCAGACAAAGAACGAGAAAACTGTTATGGACTTTATGCTAAAAAACTATTAATAATTCCTACCGCTATTAGAGCAGTATACTCAAGAGACAATATATTTTTGGTTGTAAATAAGTGTTGCGGGAGAGAGGAAATGGGAGTTGCCGCTTTAAGACAGCTATGCATGGGAGTTGTAGTCAAAAGTGAGATGCATTATGTGTAGAGTAGTTCAGTGAAAAATGTGCTGGAGTGACGGGTCCTCACTGTGAGCCGTGCAGATAAAACAGAGAAGAGAGTTGTATTTAGTTTTATTTTAAGTCCACCCGGGAGCTATTTTTGCACTGTAAACCTGACAGTACAAAGCCAAGTAAAGAAATGGCATGCATTGATAACTTTGTCCGTCTCATCCATTTGCACGAACATGAGTTTACGAGCTGTTACGCTGCCGCCGGAAGTTGTTGAAGCGGAGGAAGTAACATAAGGTTATATTTTATGTCTTCTATAAGCATGATGTGTTATTTCTAATCTTTAATCTGAACCCTTTTTATGTTTTAGCAGGAAAAGCTATGAACGTTTGTGAAATATGTTGAGTTTGATTTCTCACGAATGGTCGTGATAAATGCAACAATCATCGTACGAATTATGAATACTTGTATAAGTTAGAGGTATTTTCCTTCATGTGTAGGGTTGGGAATCGAAAAACGATTCCGATTCCAGAATCAGGTCTAACGCCTCCAGGTTTGCTAGATAACAATTTTATTAAAAGAAAAACACTTAATAATAGTCTAAATCTATCCCTGGACCAACACTTACAACATTCGTAGACCTATGGATGTGAAACCTAACATTCCCAACCCTTGTGACCAATGCCCAAACAGGCTAATCTCTTATGGCACTTTTCCACTGCATGGTACGGTACGGCACGGCTCGGTACGGCTCAGTTCGGGTCGGTTGCATTTCCACCGCAGTTTAGTACCGCTATAGAGTGGGCGGGATTATTCACGCGTCGTTATAATTGCGCCGCCTCTACTGCCGTGACATCATCGTAAACGCGCCACAAACAAACACAACAAAGAAAGGAGACGGAATAGTGTTCTTCACTCTTGGCATGTGGATGTTTTTAACAGCAATGAAGAGGTCTATGAGAATGCTTGTGATTTACCCCCAGCAGCAGAGACTGTGACAGTGACACGGGCTGTAGAGGAGGAGAGGGATGTTTTTAACAGCAACGGAGAGGTCTATGAGAACGCTTGTGATTTACCCCCAGCAGCAGAGACTGTGGTGACAGTGACACGGGCGGTAGAGGAGGAGAGCAGGGATGTGTTTAACAGCAATGGAGAGGTCTATGAGAACGCTTGTGATTTACCCCCAGCAGCAGAGACTGTGGTGACAGTGACACGGGCTGTAGATGAGGAGAGCAGGGATGTTCGTGCAGGTGTGCTGCGTTACTTGATTAGTTAACTATTCATGCAGCGTGTTCTGTAAAGTGAATTATCAATACATTTTGAATATTTCAAAATATACAATGTATCCCTTGTTTTTTTTTATTTATGTGATGGTTTTTATAATCGCGGCATTAATCATTTGTCTTTTTCAAGAGGTTCATTACGTGCTCATACAATAATACTTATTTAATATAGTCTGGAGGTACACTTATTCGATCAGATTGTTTTTAATTGAAGCAAAACACAGATACAGAGGTAAAAATATAAACAGAAAACATACTCTGAAAATATAGCAAGTTCAAAAGTAACGTTATATACATAAGGCTTTTTCCTTCGGCGTCGTGCCATCAAGCTCTCGGCTATCAATGAGAAGAACGTCTGAACTTCCTCAACAGACAACGACACTGCTATTTTGTGGTTGATGCAAAAATGTGCGTTTGTTTATACAGAAGTTGCGTCCAATCCTTCGCTGGCTGTGCTGATTTAAATCTATCGGGTAGGGCTGTAGAGGAGGGTCTCGTGTCGCAAGTTCAGTGACGCAGTAATGACGATTTTCTCAGGCCAATCAGTGATCAGCAGAGTTTACACGTCACGTTTTGGTAACGGTACGGCTCGCATGGAACCTCGACCGAAGTGGTACTAAAAAAGTATCAGGTACCAGGTACAGTACCCAGTGGAAAACCCCCCAAAAGTGAACCGTACCGTGCCGTACCATGCAGTGGAAAAGCGCCATTAGAAGGGAACAAAACAACGCCAACAGGAGCATAGTTTAACATTCTTTATTAAGCTATACCCATCGTTATGATATCTTTACCTCTAAATCTTATCGCAACCTAGCCACAATATAAGCGTAACTTAATTGCAACGCAATGATAACTGATTACAATAACAATGAAAAATCAAGCACAACCAAATGCTTAAACATTTAAAACAAGCCATCACACCTAAACCTAATTATAATTGTTATAGTCCGTTCCATAAACTTACTTAACCATAATATTAATTCATTATATGTAATTAATCTAAAAAATCTGAGCCATTCTTTTGTCTGCAAGATGGGATCTGAGTGAACTAGAGATGATTCGGACTAAATCCGAGTAACATTCAAATTGTTATAGTCTATTCCATAAAACTTACTTAACCGTAATATTAATCTATTAAATGTAATAATCTAAAAAAATCTGAGCCATTCTTTTGTCTGCAAGATGGGATCTGAGTGGACTAGAGATGATTCGGACCAAATCAGAATAACATTCATATTGTTATAGTCTATTCCATAAAACTTACTTAACCGTAATATTAATTTATTAAATGTAATAATCTAAAAAATCTGAGCCATTCTTTTGTCTGCAAGATGGGATCTGAGTGGACTAGAGATGATTCGGACCAAGTCATAATAACATTTTAACACATCAACGATAGTATTTAAGCTATAAGAGTGTTCTTTTAAACATAAATAGGCTATTATTAGCATTAGCATGCTAATAGGAATTATATAGTATCAGCAACGGAACACCAAGACAGTATGGATCCAAAAACAAGTGTTAGAACAAGAGAATTGCACTATTTTCCACCAAAAAACAAGGAAAATAAAGCCATTGGCAGATCAGATCATTATTTGCATATGCAAATATGTCACTAAAATCCGTTTTTAAGCCTTAAAAACAGCCATTTCTGTTTCATTAAACTCTAAACAAATTATATTAATATAATCTACTGACAGGGGGGACTTTAGTTCAGGAATCGGATACTTATTGTCAAATTAAAATTTCGATTCCACCTATCGATTCCTATGCGCTTTTTTTTTCTTCATCTGTGAAGACCGGTGTAACCTAGCAATTTGCCAGGACATTGCTCGCTAATCTAAGCGCTCCAAAGTTTGGCTGCATTTGTGATCAGAAGCCAAAAAAGCTAAGTATAATATCTGTGATAGCTAATCATGTTGCAAGAGAGGTGTCACCACCAACATGACATTAATTTAATAGATCGTTAAAGATCGCGAGCATGATTCAAACACCAACGTGATTCTATTCCTAAATTAAAATGATTTGTCTTTTTCATTCCTCAACCTTTGAGGTGTGCGATCACAATGTTGTGATCATTTGGTTCATCTGTGCAGCAGTGGCAGAGCCAGGGGGTGGCCAGTGGTGGCCGTGGCCACCCTGCTCAAAACAGCAGGTTTTGTCCCCTTTTTCTTGACAAGAAATGCCTTTATTAAGACGCGGAACCAGTGTATTTTTTTGCATCCACATCCAACAAGACTTTTCAGATGCCCGTTTCAGCTTTGCCTCAGCACCAGGCGCGAGTCAAATGAGCGCAGAAAAGGTACCACAGCCAAATGAGTTTCGGCAGCACAATCAGATGCTGTTAGGCTATATGTCAGTAAAACAAACTTTCCTGCCCTGTCAGCAGTCACCTGTGCTCATGGCACATGCTCTGATCGCATCATCATAAATAAGCGCACAAGAAACTATGAGCATACGACGAGAAATTACCAAAAAAGGCTATTAAAATGCAAACTGTGCATGCATGTATGTATGCATTATCAGAACGTCTCTCAAATGCATACTAAAATATAGGCTCTTGTGCAGTTCCAGATCACAATAAGGTGCAAGCTGATATGTATTTTAATTTGTAATTTAATGTACAAGTAAATGTGAGAAAAGTGCACTTATACTAGAAAACATGCGATATTTTTCACTTTACAAACGAAAATGAAACCATTTAAATGCATAAAACAACTTTGGGCATTTATGTGCTGTTGTCTTCTGGCCTTTTTCACATTCTTATCACTAACATGTCTCAAGTCTCAACCATGAGTATGTAATGTTAGAGAAAAAAGTTTTTGGGGGGTTTTGAGAGCCAGAACTAAACTGACAGAGCAATTAAGCTATAGTGAGCCACTTAATTATTGTTTCATTATAATAGCTTCATTAATTTATTACAAAAACTACAGATGGTCCAATATGCAGCAGCTAGAGTTCTTACTAGAAACAAGAAGTATGACCACATTAGCCCGGTTCTGTCAACACCGCACTGGCTCCCTATTAAACATTGTATAGATTTTAAAATCTTGTTAATTACATATAAAGCGCTGAATGGCTTAGCTCCTCAGTACTTGAGCGAGCTCTTATCGCTTTATAGTCCTCTACATCTGCTACAATCTCAAAACTTGGGCGATTTTGATATTGCCTAGAATATCAAAATCAACTGCAGGTGGCAGATCCTTTTTATATTTAGCGCCCAAACTCTGGAGCAATCTACCTAACACTGTTCGGAAGGCAAAATCTAGATTAAAGACCCATCTATTTAACCTGGAGTACACTTCACACACTAATACGCTTATAATATTCAAATCCGTTAAAGGATTGTTAGGCTGAATTAATTAGGTCAACCGGAACCGGGAACACTTCTCATAAAACACGATGTACTTGATACATCGTAAGAAGATTGACATCTACGCTAATATTACAATGCTCAAAATGGCATTTCCTTTTATCTACTTTTTGACTTTGTCTTTGACTTTCTGATATTTTTACTTTCTCTTTTTACACGCATAACGTCTGCACTGATTATTTACGACACAAGAACACTTTTGGATATTGGACTATTACACTAACCTGCTTCAAGATACTTTATCCACAAATCCAATGTGGCCATTGGAGATTATTCGTAACACGGAGAAGAACAATGGCCACCTGAATTAACCCAGGAGGCGAAAGAAACACTGTGGGAAACATGCTGGAATCCGCAACAGACTGAGGGAAAGGGCTCACAGTCCACCTCTACTGAGTATTCTGCTCGCTAATGTCCAATCCTTGGAGAATAAGATGGATGATCTTAGAGCCAGGATAAGTTTCCAACGGGACATAAGGGACTGTAACATCCTCTGTTTGACTGAAATATGGCTCACTCCCTCGGTCCCGGACACTGCTGTAATGCTGTCTGATAACTTTTCTGTTTTACAGATGGACAGAACAGCCGAGGCCAGTAAAACCAAAGGTGGTGGAGTGTGTTTCATGATCAACAAGAAATGGTGTGTCCCCAGGAGCATCTCCATTCTGTCACGCTCCTGCTCACCTCATCTAGAACATCTCCATTATCTGCCGCCCATTCTATCTACCCCACGCGATTTCATCTATCATTGTCACTGCTGTTTACATTCCACCACAGGCAGACACTAGCTAGACTTTGTCCAAACTCCACGATGTGCTTAGCGGATACATCAACAAACACCCTGACGCTGCCTCTATCATCGCGGGGGACTTTAACAAATCCAACCTCAGGCAGGTCATGCCGAACTTTCATCAACATATATCCTGTCCAACTAGAGTACCGAATACACTGGATCATTGCTACACTCAGTTTAAAAAGGCCTACAATGCCCGCTCACTACCGGCTTTTGGCAAATCAGATAATGCCGCCATTTTCCTCACACTGGAATATAAACAAAGGCTCGTTCAGGAACCCCGGTGAAGAGAGTAGTGACATGCTAGTCCTCCCACTCTGAAGCAATTCTACAGGCGGCTCTTGATGACATCGACTGGGACATGTTCCGGGCAAGTTCATCTGACATCAGCGAGTTCACAGATGTAGCATTAAGCTTTGTCAACGCGCTAAACGAGCAAGCCACTGAAACAGTAACTATAAGGACATTCTCCAATCAGCAACCGTGGGTGGATAGAACAATCCGTGATGCGGTTAACCATCGCACTGCCGCATACAGTGCCAGTCTTCTGTAGGGAAACATGAGCGAGTACAAAGCATTGTGCTATGCTCTCCGACATGCAGTTAAAGTTGCTAAACTCCGATACAGGGAGAGAATTGAGTCTCATTTTCAGCTCAATGACTCTCGACGAATGTGGCAGGGACTAAAGACCATCTGTTCCTCTGGAAATGAATCCTCTGCAGAGGTGAGAGCAGATCTGTTGCTGGCCGCAGAGTTAAACACCTTTTACGGCCGCTTTAAATGCAATGGCGGCAGCGCCACTCTGCCAATCAGCGTGTCAGGAAGCAGCAGATAGAGCAGTGATGATCATGTTATCACCGTGCTGGAGGACGAGGTTCGGAAGGAACTAAAGAGAGTGAACGTCAGGGAAGCAGCCGGACCTGATGGGATTACTGGCCGTGTTCTGAGGTTCTGCGTTGATCAGCTTGCTGGTTTGTTTACATCCACCTTTAATGAGTCCCTTGCTACATCTGTGGTTCCCACCTCCTTTAACTCCTTAACTGTCGCCGTCCCGTATACGGGACGCCTAACTTTACTTCAAAATATTACCATTAAATCTTAATCTAATCATGACAAACCATATATTGTTGGAAAGGTCCAAGACTCCTAAATAGATATTGTACCACTGTTTGCTGTAAAAAATTATGTAGGAGCAGTAATAGATTAATTTATGACAAGAGCGCACCTCAAAACATATACACCATAACAGGAGCTCTGACTTTTGACACAAAAATTCTATTCGTTTCCTTTTTTTCCGATCACGTTTTAGTAATCATCATATATTATATATCATTTGAAAGCTTATAATCTCAAAATTCATCCTGTGAAAACCGTTTTGAAATCGGACATTGCGTTACCATAGAAATGGGGCTTTAAAATCTTTTAGCGGGCTCCTCCCCTTTAGTGGGAGGTGTCATATTCCAAATGTATTACGGTCTTATAGAATCACAACTTTTTATAATCTTGACAAAATACATATCATTGGAAAGGTCTGAGTCTCAAGATTACATATTTGGTGGTCATTTTGTGATACGAGTAATAGTGGGAGAGAAATTGATACATTTGTGACAGAAAAGTGCATACAATAAATGCAATGGGGTTTGAATGGCACCCGGTGGCTGTTTGTGGTATAACGCCTAAACAAAATTGCATAGTGACCTCAATTTTGTATATATCAACTTCAAATTTGAAACACAACTTATTTAGACATATGGCTTTACTTTTATGCCAAATTTGGATTAAAACATATTTTGTAAAATATTTTATATAATATACAATAATAATTGTACATTACATTTTATTTACAGTAAATTTAAACTTGTATAACTTTTTTTTACTTACATTTTTCGAAATTATTTCACTTCTGCAATAATCTGCTGATTGTCTTCTTTAAAAAGAGACCAACCTTAGGTCTGTATTCAAAATAATTCATGAATTATATCAATTTAACTTTAAATAGTGCACTTTCAAGTTTTTCAAAAAGGGGGGGTGACAGTTAAGGGGTTAAAAAATCTGTCATCATCCCTGGGCCTAAGAACAGTAAACCCTCTTGCCTGAATGACTATCGTCCAGTTTCCATCACATCAATAGTCATGAAGGTATTTGAGAGACTTTTTGAGAGCCCCCCGACTGAGCATGGTTTCTCCCAAGGTTTTTTCGCCGCTGTCGCCTCTGGCCTGCTTAGTTGGGGACACTTAATTTCCAGCAAAATCATCGACTTCATTGCAGAGATATTATTTAAACTGAACTGAGCTGGACGATGCATCACTAAATTCAATAATGAAATGCATTCAGCTGAAAATTGAGTGTTAAATCCTGTCATTTTATATTATTTTACAATTTTCCTATTTTGATACTGTGCAGTGCTTTGTTACAATTTGTATTGTTAAAAGCGCTATATAAATAAAGGTGACTTGACTTTTAAAGAGCCACATTTGCTCCTCCATCCCTGCTACTTTGGACCCTCTCCAGGTTGCCTACTGCCCAAATAGGTCTACTTACGATGCCATCTCTCAGGTCCTGCACTCTTCCCTCACACACACATTGACAGCAAAAATGGCAACTATGTAAGGCTGCTTTTCATTGACTATAGCTCAGCTTTCAATACAATAGTCTCCATCAAGCTAGCTGTTAAACTCACAGACCTCTGCCTAATCTCTTCACTCTGTGACTGGATTCAAGATTTCCCCACAGGCAGACCTCAAGTGGTGAAAATGGGCCAGTTCACCTCCAACTCCATCACCCTGAACGTAGGAGCCCCACAGGGTTGAGTCCCCTGCTCTACTCTCTCTACACACACGACTGCGTGCCCTCTCACAGCTCCACTTCTATTGTCAAATTTGCTGATGGTACTGTGGTTCTGGGACTCATTTCCAACAATGATGAGACCGCATACTTGGATGAGGTAGAGATACTTACATCATGTTGCCAGGACAACTGTCTCTCTCTTAACGTGAGCAAAACTAAAGAGCTGATCGTGGACTTCAGGAAGAGACAGCAGCGGCCCTAAACTCCTCTTATGATCAGTAGGACCCCTGTGGAGAAGGTGAGCAGCTTCAAGTACCTTGTTGTAAACATCTCAGAGGACCTGACTTGGACTGCACACATTCAGACTCAGGTCAAGAAAGCCAGGCAAAGACTGTACCATCTGCGACAGCTGAGGTAATTCAGGGTCTCACCAGCAATCCTGAAAACTTTCTATTCAGGGGCCATAGAAAGTGTACTGACTCAGTGCATCTCAGTGTGGTATGGTAACTTCTCAAATCAGGACTGCAAAGCTCTGCAGCAAGTTGTGCGCTTAGCTGAGCGCATCTCAGCGTCTGCTCTCCCCTCTCTGCAGGACATCTACCACAAATGCTGCAAAAGCAGAGCTGCTAAAATCATCAAAGACTCAAATCACCCTGGTAACCGGCTCTTCATTTTACTGCCATCTGGCAATCGCTTCCGTAGCATGATGGCAAAAACTAAGAGACTTAGGAGGAGCTTCTTCCCTCAGGCTCCTAAACTCAAACTCGGTCTAATAACATTAACAAGACTCAATTTAATAAACTTTAAGATATTCACTCTTCTCCATCATCCGTATTGCTGTTATGTTTTTGCTAGGTAATTCTGACTTTGCTATGACAATCTGGCCCTTCTGAATATCAGTAAGTATATTTTGTTTTTAGTTTAAGTATTTGCAATTGTCTGTTCAAATGCAGAGTTTTGCGCTTTGTGTGTGTGTGTGTGTGTGTGTGTGTGTGTGTGTGTGTGTGTGTGTGTGTGTGTGTGTGTGTGTGTGTGTGTGAGAAAGAGAGGGAGAGTCACATCACAGTGGAGTCAGCTTTCTTAATCACGGCTTGTGTACTGCAAATATATCTGAGCACCATCACAGTGTCTGCCACGCGACTCTGTTCCTATTTTGGGCTTGAACTGATGGTAAAACTAAGGACATTATTAACTGTCTTTTTACTTTGAAAGCTGGAGATTGCAATTATGGTAAGGGGCGTTACATTTCAGATGCATGCTTGTGGTGTTCGGTCAATCACAATGCATTGAGTCAGTTGGCCAATCAGAGCAGACTGTGCTTGTCAGAAGGAGGGGCTTTGTAAAGTATGTCAACATATTCGTTTACACCAAATAAACAAAATAATGATCTTAAAAATAGCATCATATGACCCCTTTAATAAACGTTTACTCCCCTGCATGCTTCCATGCTTTTTTAGTGCTTGTTAGTTTTTTAGATGCTTTTTTGTGCTTGACATAGTACTAATTTACAGTAGTACTAAAAGAGTGGCCAGGTCATCCATATATGGTAAATATCCATGTTTTTTCACGGGACACAGAAAGTTCTAAGGGTTAAGGCTGATTTATACTTCTAAGTCGGACCTACGCTGTAGCCTCTATGCGGTTTTCATTTATACTTCTGCATCCTCGTACGTGTCGACGAGCAGTACACATTCGGACCGGTAGTCTGCAATGTCCACAGGCATGTTGCTGGTGTAACCCGCAGTACCACGTCCAAAGCCGAAGAAGAAGCGGCTCGTCGGGGAAGCCGTGACGGCGACAATTAAATGTCAAATCATTAAATCATTATTTAAAACTACAAAAAGGAGACAACAACAGAACAAGAGAAGATGGCATTATTTCAATCTTCACAAGGACGTTTACCACAGCAGATCAACATTGTTTGTAGCGGACAACTACTGATGTATAATGCTATGTAGTATAATAAATGATAAGACACTTGTTCTTTGTTTTATTTTAAATAAGAAGGTGTAACATTAAACTATATTACAGTGCTCATAAACGCACACAAAAATCAAGCACATATGGATGAAGGGGTTCTAGCAGACCAATCACAGCGTTTGCAGTCCGCATAGAATTGACGCGCTGTTCGATTTTTGGAGAGGACGCAGAAGTATAAATTGGGCTTTAGGAATGACATGAGTAAATTAAATAAGTTTCTTTTTTTATATATATATTTTCAGACCTCACTTTTGGTCTCTCTTAGTGTCAGTGAAAGACTCAGAACAAGCTAGGGTTGTAAAGATATACCGGTATGACGGAATACCACAATATAAACACATACGATTATCATACCGTGTACATTTGCTTATCTACGGTATTTGGAGAAAATAAAAGATGAAGTATCTCACCTGCGCCTAGGCAACAACTTTCCACTTAACTGTTCTCTTGCTCCACCCACACGTGCAGCAGACACAATATCAGAGACAGAGGCCTTTATCTCTAATCTCTATCCCCGTCGAAATATAAATCAAAATTGGTAGTATGGAAATGCTTTGGATATTTAAAAGACGAACGCTTATTTGTCCTCGAGGATAGGCACAGTTCACAAAAATTGGTCGCAAAGTAGCCGCAAAAAGAGGAAACACATCGAACATGTTTACCTATATTTCAGAACACCATCCCTCTGTGCAGATACAGTAATGTCCCATTTATAACTTAAGGTTAAAGCCTTATGATTTCCGTGATGCGGAGTGAATCCCAGAATCCAGTCATGACAATGAATTTACAATGCAGATGTCACATAAAATACGCGGTTTGATGGATTGGTGAATAAACTAAAAACAGAGCTGTCAAATCACTACATTGTCTCGTGTTTGTGATTATTAAACTGAAAAAAACACTGCTATTTAAAAAATTATCTGTTTATTTTGCATTTCTCTCTGTGAGTGAGCGGCGTTATGTCATGTACGACATATTCAAGTATGCGCGCTGGCACCGCTCATAGTGCTTAACAGCACCTGCTGTCTCGCTATCTGAGGACAAACTCAAACTCTTCTTCTCCTTCTTCTTCTGTGATTTGCGGCAGCTTTGATGCTTCAAATGCCTATTACTGCCCTCCTCGGTTCACTACTACCCGTCAAAATAAAAGTCAGCTTTTTAACTTGAAGAAATTGACATAAATTACGATTGTACTATAATGTAGCTTACTTCTAAAATAATAAAAATAATAAATAGAAACATTTAAGGAATATAATTTCCCCCTCATTTTTATTTAGTAAATATATGTTGTGCAGCCCTTTATGAAAGCATAAAAGGATAACATTTATTTTCATTTGATTACATTTTAAAACATTAATTACATTGTTAAAGCTTTATACATTCATTTCATTACCACCATTTTTGATAGTATATTTGTATTATGTCATAAAAGTACAGAATCCAGAAAAAATAAGTCAAACCAGAATGTATTCATTGTTATGAATTATTAATGATGAATATAAATTGTTAAAGTAATATATAATCGATGATGAAATCTACTTGATTGTTTTTGATGAATTATATTTGAATAAACACATGCTTTGTTAACCAAAAAAAATGATAGTTTTGATAGTTTAATACCATGATACGGTGAAACCGTGATCTTTTCTGAGACGATTATCATAGCATCAAAATCTCATACTGTTACAACCCTAGAACAAACTGCATGAATTTCTAAAAGTGTGTCCTCTGACAGAGACAAACCAGCTTGGATCACCCTGACCTGCTGGAGTCTCTCTCACTGTGTTGCCTCTGTTGCTCCCTGTAGCAGATGTGCTCCAATTACAAACTCATGACACCGCCTGGCCCATATTAGCATGTAATTAGGACCCCCCATCCTCTCCTGATTTAAACAGGGCTTAACATCACCACTGACCACACCACGACCCTAATTGCCTCATAATGCTTCCTGCAGCACAGTGCACTTAGGAAACTATCAAGAGCTACCTGGTGGGTCTTCGACAAAAGGGTGGAACAATTTGGAAATTAGTTGGACATTGGTGTTCTTGACTCACAGAGATCTGAAGTACACTGAAAATTGTATGCCAAAGGTGCTGTTATTATGCCTTTGCAATTGACCCACTCTATTTAATTCCATAATACATTCATATGTTCCTGGTCTTTGTGCACAATTCATTGGTGGACATTTTAGACCTCTAATTTTTCGAGGCCCTCTTATCCAACCACCTTTTTCGCCTTCAAATCAAGACCCATCAAATATGTTAATGCTTTAAAAACTGTACAACATTTAATCTCTTACAGCAAAGTACATAGAGCAACATATAATGTGTATGGATGCATTGGATGTGCAGCCTCAGATTTAAATATTACATTTAAGCACCACATACTGTTTCACCTGTACCATAAAGAAATGACAATGCTTAAACATGAATGATGAAAACTTGTTCTTTAAAGAATCCAACATTGCTCCAGTTGTGATATCATTTTCAGTTCACCTCAGAAGTGCTGTCTAAGATATATCTTCTTGTCCTCCTCTTTTATCTTGAGATGTTGACAGGAAATGGATTGCTGTGCTTTTACACTCCAGTAAACATGCTCGGCTTGCGAATGTATAGATGGGTATGATGTAGGGTGCCGTTTAACCCAGAAAAGAGGGAGAGACAGGCCCTGGGGATGAGTCCAATGCTCGCGCAACACATCTATCACGAAGGGCAATGGAAAGCACGGAATGGTGGGCCGCCTGTCCTCCCCGGGGACATCTGCAGTTTTGAAAAGCAAAGATGAAAAGACACACTGGTTGTCAGAGCATATCCGCCACAGATGGAGACATTGCGAATGGCACATCTTTGACCTCTCATTTCTACCAGCAGTGTTGCCAGATCGGGTTGACGATTTCCAGCCCAAAAGCTCACCAAAACCCGCCCACTTCAACAAAAACCAGCCCAAAATTTTAACTGCCAAAAGTAATGTGATATGATTTTATTATAATCATAATTATTGATTATGTCAATCAAAATTAAGAAGGACCATTTTTATCTCCTCAAAATAAAATAATGATGAAAAAAAGGTAATAAATATAAATAAATTTCACAGGAACATGGACCAAAACAGGGCAAATGCGTTAAAGATAGTCAGAAAATATGCTTAAAATGACCAGGAACCTGAAGAAATTAACTGATAACCCCCGGGGGAACACATGCATCATTTTCAATGTCCACAGTAAGAAAAAGCAAATTTTTGTGCAAAAAAAGTGCACAATAAAGTGATCAGAAAGCAATGTTAATTCACACCCACAACAGCCAAACATGTGTTATTCATGTATGATAATCTGACAGCAAAAATAAAATAATAATAACAATTAACAACAATGCGCTTACCTTTCTCTTGTGCTTCATCTTCAGACAGAACTACAGCACGTATTTCATGAAGTAAACATTTTAGAACATAATGCAGAACTTAGCACAGTCAAAACTGTTTAAGTCCAGCAGCTCAATGCCAAGCATACAAGAGTTTGGACGGTTTAAAAGATGTTCTGATGCAGGACAGCATTGTATAGTCCCATGTTCAGTTTTGATTTTTATTAAATCATTCAACTGTTCACTTATTTCAGTTACAATTACATTTAGAAGTCTTCTATTCATTTAATCCACGTTGTGAGATTTGAGTTACTCTTAGATTCTTTAAAGTCTAACTTATATTTAAGACACTTTGTCATGAATCACTTAACTTAAATAAAACGAAAGAGTAAATATATAGCTGCACATTTAAATGTAGCTGTTTACAGTGCCAAAACCCAATCACTCACGAGTCATCACATCTCACCAACATAAAAGATGGTAAATTGATTGACAAGTCTCTGTTAAAATAAACCAAAAATGGTTGCGTTAAGGAAAAATGAGTTGATGACTGCACTAAACATTATTTTGCTGTGATACTTTGAGCTTGAGCATATTAAGATAACGTGACTAAGATAAAAGTGAAGAAAAAAGCAGCTGATTGGGCGGTTTTTAGTTTTTTAAAAGCAGCCCAAATTTGGTCTACCCGCCCAATGCGTTATTCTCCGGTCCAAGCCGATCAAAAGAAGCCCAATTGGGCGGCAACCTGCCCAATCTGGCAACACTGTCTACCAGCTGAGATTAGTATCTTATATCTCTAAACTTTCTCATAAGCTGGGTGATGGTGTCCTAAATAGGGTTGCTTACCATATATATATATATATATATATATATATATATATATATATATATATATATATATGTATGTATGTATATATGTGTGTGTGTATATATGTGTGTGAGTCTGTGTTTATTTACTTAATTGGAAATGTATTAATTTATACAGTGGAATTTACAAAACAGATAAAATATCATCACACTTTTTATGCACTTTAAAAATAATGTTTTGGATCAAATTAAAATAATAAATGAATAATAATAAAATAAACTTGTTAGAAAGAATTAGGTGACTGTGTCAACTGACTTTTAGAGCTATTTCAATTTGTATAATACAAATAAAATAAAATACAAACTGTATAAATTAAGCAGTTTCCTCACATTCATAATGTGTGATTTTATTGTGTGAAATGTTATTGAATTACTAGGTGTGTTCAACTTGAAGCGGTGCTGCACAGAATGATCAGTGTATGACAGCAAAGTACAGTGAGAGCAATACGAGAGCAGATGGATCCTTATTCTTTCAAATCGCTCTCGCAGTACTTTGATGTCAAACACTGATTATTCTGCGTAGCACCGCTTTAAGTGGAACACACTTACTGTTTAGAGAGGGGCGGGGAGAGGGGAGAAATGGGGGCGGTAAAATGAACAAGAAGCTTCTTACACACTTTACATTCTTGAAAGTCAGATATTTAACCATGCTTATCACATGGCAATGTTCAATACATACTCACTGACATAAGTTACACTTTTAACAATGCATACAAATTTTAGGAAGAATACACAACAAAGATCTAATACTTTTTCTGTGTACACAAAAGGCCTATTTCTCTCAAATATTGTTCACAAATCTGTATAAATCTGTGTTAGTGAGCACTTCTCCTTTGCCGAGATAGTCCATCCACCTCACAGGTGTGGCATCAAGATGCTGATTAGACAGCATGATTAGGCTGGCCACAGCATGCCTTAGGCTGGCCACAATAGAAGGCCACTCTAAAATGTGCAGTTTTATCACACAGCACAATGCCACAGATGTCATAAGTTTTGAGGGAGTGTGCAATTGGCATGCTGACAGCAGTTATGTCCACCAGAGCTGTTGCCTGTGAAGTGTTGAATGTCGAGTGTTGAGCTGTTGAGTTGGAATTTCTCTACCATAAGCCATCTCCAAAGGTGTTTCAGATAATTTGGCAGTACATCCAAATGGCCTCACAACCACAGACCACGTGTAACCACACCAGCCCAGGACCTCCACATCCAGCATCTTTACCTCCAAGATCGTCTGAGACCAGCCATCCGGACAGCTGCTGTAACAATCAGTTTGCATAACCAAAGAATGTCTGCACAAACTGTCAGAACCCATCTCAGGGAAGCTCATCTGCATGCTCGTCACCCTCATCGGGGTCTCGACCTGACTGCAGTTCGTCGTCGTAACCAACTTGAGTGGGCAAATGCTCACATTCGATGGCGTCTGGCACTTTGGAGAGGTGTTCGATTTTCCCGATTTTCACTGTGCAGGGTAGATGGCAGACAGTGTGTATGAGCGGTTGAACGGTTCGCAGATGTCAACGTTATGGATCGAGTGGCCCATGGCGGTGGGGTTATGTATGGGCAGGCGTATGTTATTGACAACGAACACAGGTGCATTTATTGATGGCATTTTGAATGCACAGAGATACTGTGACAAGATCCTGAGGCCCATTGTTGTGCCATTCATCCACGACCATCACCTCATATTGCAGCATGATAATGCACGGCCCCATGTTGCAAGGATCTGTACACAATTCCTGGAAGCTGAAAACATCCCAGTTCTTGCATGGCCAGCATACTCACCGGACATGTCACCCATTGAGCATGTTTGGGATGCTCTGGATCGGCATATACGACAGCGTGTTCCAGTTCATGCCAATATCCAGAAACTTCTCACAGCCATTGAAGAGGAGTGGACCAACATTCCACAGGCCACAATCAACAACCTGATCAACTCTATGCGAAGGAGGCAAATGGTGGTCACACCAGATACTGACTGGTTTTCGGACCCCCCAATACAGTAAAACTGCACATTTTAGAGTGGCCTTTATTGTGGCCAGCCTAAGGCACATCTGTGCAATAATCATGCTGTCTAATCAGCATCTTGATATGCCACACCTGTGAGATGGATGGATTATCTCGGTAAAGGAGAAGTGCTCACTAACACAGATTTAGACAGATTTGTGAACAATATTTGAGAGAAATAGGCCGTTTCTCTACATAAAAAAATCTTAGATCTTTGAGTTCAGCTCATGAGAAATGGGGGCAAAAACAAAAGTGTTGCGTTTATAATTTTGTTCAGTATTGTGACGGGGTGGAAGAATCACACGACAAGGAGAGCTCAAACAAATACCCTGGAGGGTGGATTTATTCACATAAAAAGTGGGCAGAGTGAAGATTGGCTTGCTGAGGAGGTGCGGTGCTCTCCGTGGGTGATTTCCTTGGTGCGGTGAGTCGGAGCTGTGCTCGTAGCAGAGCTGGAACAGTCACTCGCTGGCGTCTGAAATCAAAGAGAGTAGGCACATTAGTTCTCTGCATCGAGGAGACCAGTCTCCCCATTATCCAGCCTCACACGGCTTATCTGGCCGTGGGCAAACGAGCCTCAGGTGTGGCCGATCCAGCCGTGATGAGCGGGTGCAGGTGTTTCGCGTCCGTCTCCAAGGCAACGCTAATGAGTGATCGGGACGCTCGTCACAGTATATATATATATATATATATATATATACACACATATATATATATTAAGCTACAATATATTTATATATTATAGAAACTTAATATATTTAAATTATGGCAACATTTGGTTAATTCTGTATACTGTCTGAGGGTTGGCTTCCTCCGAGGTCCTCTGAGGGTTGGCATCATCTCTTCTTGTGTGTTTGGTCATCTCAGATAATTTAAGGGTTGGATCCAGACTGACGCTTGTGTAATTCCTAATTAAGAAACAGAGAAACAAATAGAGACATAATTAGCGTAGCTTTTGTTCCATCAAAGCAAAAATTATTTTCTCAAGCTAAAGCATAATAATGTACGTTTGATCAGATATAACTGCACTACAAGATTACGAGATGCATTATATGAATGATTGGCTAAAGAGATGTGTCTTTAATCTATAGTTAAATAGAGAGCGAGTGTGTCTGAACCCCGTATGTTATCAGGAAGGCTATTCCAGAGTTTGGGAACCAAATATGAAAAAGTTCTACCTCCTTTAGTGGACTTTGCTATCCTAGGTACTACCAAGAGTCCAGAGTTTTGCGACCTTAGGGAGCGGGTTGGATTGTTGCGTGATAGAAGATTATTTAGGTATGAAGGAGCTAAACCATTTAGGGCCTTATAGGCAAGTAATACTATTTTGTAACTGATACGGACCTTAATAGGTAGCCAGTGCAGAGGTAAAATTGGAGTAATATGATCATATTTTCTTGACCTGGAAAGGACTCTAGCGGCAGCATTTTGTACTATTTGTAGCTTATTTATTGAAGATGCAGGACAACCACCTAGCAGTGCATTACAATAGTCCAGCCTATAGGTCATGAATGCATGAACTAGCTTTTCTGCATCAGAAACAGTTAACATGTTCCGTAGTTTGGCAATGTTTCTGAGATGGAAGAATGCCTTTTTTGAAACATGGAAAATATGATTTTCAAAAGAAAAGTTGCTGTCTAATACAACACCCATATTTTTGACTGTAGAGGAAGGAACAGGACATCTGTCTAGTTGCAAATTGTGATCCAATAGATTCTGTGTACTTTTTTTTGGCCCAATAAGTAATATATTTGCTTTATCTGAATTTAATAGGAGAAAATGATTGGTCATCCAATTTGTTGCATTTTTAACAGACTCCATTAGCTTAGATAATTTATAAGTTTCATCTGGTCTTGTTGAGATATATAGTTGAGTATCATCAGCATAACAATGGAAATTTGTCCCGTAATAATATTACCAAGGGGCAACATGTATATTGAAAATATACTGGAGTACCCAGGACAGATCCTAGTGATCGGACAGGTAGGATCTAAACCATCTTAAAGCCTGTCCTTGAATACCTGTATAGTTTTGTAATCCATCTATGAGTATGTTATGATCTATTGTGTCAAACGCAGCTTTAAGATCAAGTAAAACTAGCAAAGAGATACAACCTTGGTCTGACGCAAGAAGCAAGTCATTTGTAAATTTTAACAAGTGCAGTTTCTGTACTATAGTGGGGCATAAAACCTGACTGAAATTCTTCATAGATATCATTTTTTTTGCAAGAAGGAGCACAATTGTGCAGACAACTTTTTCTAAAATTTTAGACCAAAATGGAAGATTTTTAATGGGTCTGTAATTTGACAGTTCACAGGGATCTAGTTTTGGTTTCTTAATAAAGAGGCTTAATAACCGCCAGCTTTAATGGTTTTGGGATGTGACCTACAGATAACGATGAGTTAATAATATTGAGAAGTGGTTCTTCTGCTAAAGGTAACAACTCTTTAAATAATTTAGTGGGTAAAGAATCCAATAAACATGTTGTTGATTTAGATGCAGTGATACGTTTATTTAGCTCATCATGTCCATCAAGTTGTAAAGCACTGCAGTTTTTCTTTGGGTACGATGGGCTGAAGTACTAGGCGCTCTAGAATCTACATTTGTTATTGTATTTCTGATTTTATCTATTTTATCAGCGAAGAAATTCATAAAGTCAATACTATTAAACTGTGAGGAAATATTTAGATCTGGTGACATCTGTTTATTTGTAAATTTAGCCACTGTGCTAAATAAAAACCTTGGATTGTTTTAGTTATTATCTATGAGTTTGTGGATATGCTCGACCATGGCAGCTTTTAGAGCCTGTCTATAGCTGGACATATTGTTTTTACACACAATTCTTAAGACTTCCAAGCTAGTTTTTTTCTCAATTTGCGCTCAAGATTCCGAGTTTATTTCTTGAGAGAATGGTATAACTGCTGTACCATGGCGACGCACTTTTTTCTCTAACCTTTTTTAATTTGATGGGGGCAACAGTTTCTAATGTATTAGAGAAGATAGTTCCCATGTTGCTAGTAATTGTGTCTAGTTCATCTGTATTTATGGGTACACAGAGCATTTGAGATAAATCAGGCAGGTTATTTGTGAACCTGTCTTTAGTGGCTGGAATAATAATTCTGCCTGGATGATAACACGGAGCCATATAGTTAATATCAGTAATATGCAACATGTACGATACAAGAAAATCATCAGTAACATCATTACTTTGAGGTACGATATCTATATCAGTAAGATTAATTCCATGTGATATAATTAAATCTATTGTGTGATTATAACGATGAGGGTGAGGGTGAGGGTGACGTTTTACTTGACTTCAAAATAGTTTAATACGTCAGAAAACCTATTAAATGGTTGATGGTCCAAGATGGCACCGAGCATGGCAGTTTTGCTCTGCAGTTTTTTGTATGTTTTATCTGTTATGTTGCTTTTTTACGTGTTGGATGTTGTTAGTATAACTGTCTACGATAGATGCACACTTTTAAACATTGGTTCTTCCATCGCACAACGCAACCTGGACTTTGAGTTCTTGAACGCTGGAGCTTTGTTTACAGACACCACATCAGAGCCCTTTGTCTGGGCTGCATGGTCGCGACCGAGGAAACACTGACGGAAAAGGCGGAAGAGAGTCAGCGTTCTTGTCAGACTCAGACACCGTCCCCTCCGACCTCCTCTCCCAACCATTTTGCTGGCTAACCTTTAGTCACTGGATAACAAACTCTGTGAACTGCGGGCGCGCATCTCATACAAACTTCCTGTTTGTTTCTTTATCAACAACTCATGGTGTGATGAAAGGAACCAACACTTTATTAAATCCTTCTGCTCCCCTGATCTGGAATTTAATATGCTTCTGTGTCGACCATTCTGGGTACCGAGGGAATTTACAGCGACCATAGTCACAGCTGTTTACATTCCCTCTCAAGCCAACGCAGACCAGACACTCAAAGAACTGTATGGGAATATAAGTGAGCAGGAGACCACGCACCAAGATGCGGCGTTCATTGTTAAGGGGGACTTTATCAAAGCCAACTTCAGAACAATAGCTTCAAAATACTTCCAACACATCACCATTAACACGCGTGGTGATCGTGTACTCGACACTGCGACTCTCCTTTCCGGGACGCCTACACATCCCTCCTCCACACACCTTTCGGCAAATCGGATCACTCTTCCGTTCTGCTCCTGCCTGCTTATAGGCAGAAACTGAAATGAGAAGCACCCGCCCTCAGGACAATTCAATGCTGGTCGGACCCTTACGCTATAATACAGGACTGTCTTGATCACATGGACTGGGACATTTTCCGGGCAGCATCTGATGACGACATAGAGGCGTACTCAGAGACTGTCACATGTTTCATCAGGAAGTGTGTAGAGGACGTAGTACCGACAAAAAAAATCTGCATCTACCCCAACCAAAACCCGTGGATTAACAGCGATGTTCGAGCAGCCTTGTCAGCACAGACATTTGCCTTTAAATCCGGAAACATTGACGATCGAAAACAAGCCAGTTACGATCTCAGGAAATCCATCAAAGCCGCCTAATGACAATACAAAAACAAGTTGAAGAACAATTCAACACCAACAACGCAATAAACATGTGGCAGGGAATCAATAACATCACTGGTTTTAAAGGGAAAAAACTAGCCACTGTGAACATTGCCACCTCCCTACCGGACGAGCTTAATAATAGTTATGCTCGTTTCAAGGCTCACAACACCGCCCACACAGAGAGCGCTCCTGCGGCTGCTGCACAAGAGGTGGTGGTGTTTGTGTCTACATCAGAGAGGGATGGTGCAGCCAGTACACGTTAAGAGAGTCTGTGTGTAAACCAGATGAGGAGTTACTCTGTTTATCGCTGTGGCCTTTTTACCTTCCGCTAGAATTTGGAAATATAAATATTTGTTCGGCATATGTTCCGCCAAGTGGAAACGCAGTGAAAGCGGCTAGCTGCATAACTGATTGTGTACATGTTGTGGCAATTTCTTTCTAACAAACATCATCACTGAGTAAGAGACAACTCTGAGTCCAAATTATAGTAATAAAGTATTTATTCCCTTGCAAGAGAGGATCCTCGTCACTAACACACATAGCTGTGAGTCAGTCAGGAGCGAGAGATAAGGAGTCACAGTGCCAGCCTGTTTTTATAGTCCTTTGCTTCAAGGCCTCCTTTCTCCCCCTCCCTACAGGGAGAGATACCAGTTTGTTTACCGATTAATGGTTATACAGAAAAGGGAGGCAAATGCCCCCTTGACCCCCTGACCATCTGCGTTTCCTTACCTCTCTCACTTCCCAATCATAGTAAATCACACAAGGAATGCTTATCTAACTATGAGTGAGAGAACATATAATGCATACATCTTGAATCTATGTTTCACTGTTTGATTTATACACATAAGTAAAAATTCCATCACAATTCCTCTCTTTTTATCATTCTCTGATAACTGATTAATCAAACATTGTAATAATAATAGTAAAAATAATAATAAATACAAGTTCAAGCCATTAAATCACACTTATACTCTTCATCTCTGATTTTCACATAAATGATCACTCTCCTTGAACCTGTGAAGTAAGTTTTTGAAAATTTGAAAAATGCTTAGGCTGTTTTTGTTGGGTCAGACCCTGAATGCTTAGCAAGCAAAGTAAAGACTTTATTCTATAGCCGGGCTGAATGGACAGGCACTGCTGTTGCACCCTCGGCCTAAACCGAACCCTCAGTCACCATAGTATAAACAAGAAAAAGTATAGTTCATAGTAGGAAATAAACATATCAATTTATCACTGTTGAGTTACTTCTGTAATATAAAATGTAAATATTAAAAGTATGTAAAAAATCCCTCAGTTTCACCCCCTCTCCTTGTACGTCCTCTCGTACACGGATAACTGCTGCTTTTAACCTTCTTTACATACCAATCATTCTCAAGAAGAAAAATAGAAACATCATAACTCAATTAACACATTTCACTGTAACTTCCGCTACTTGTGTCATCATATTGTTGGTCTGAGCTCCTGTTGGTAACACCTTCAGACCTGTTGTGAAGTGCAGTATTACCAAGCAAATTGTTACTGACAACAAAGTCATTATGCATGTGGTCTCATACAGGCCACACATTCCTGGCACTCTGAATGGGTGCCACGGTCTTGTATGCTCCATTCTCTCAGTTACTCTGAATCAAAGGTGCTGTTATGACCAGAGAATGTGAGAAAGTACTGTTTTTGAAGCACTAAAAGTCTTATCTGTTCTGTTGATTACGGTGTCCACCCGGATTCCGTTTGCGCAATCAAAGTTGCCTCCTCCCTCCAGTCCCCTCCTTGCTGCTGATATCTGGTTCCGCCTAAACACACAGCTGCAATGCAAGTTTTTTTTTTTTTTTAACTGGATCTTAGCTTTTATTGACACTCGCGTTGAACCTCCTCCAGCGATTGCTCCGCCTCCGCAATGGGCGGCACCCTCCTGCAATGGTTTACGTGCACCCACGTAGCCCTCTCTGCGACCTTCACCGCCGTGTGCGTCACCAGAAGCACCTGGAAAGGCCCAAGCCACCTTTTCGATTTCCAGCTCTTTCTCCTGTGATCACGAATCACCACGAAATCACCAGGTCTGACCTCGTGCAGGAATGTTTCAGCAACCTTACCCTGGGCAGCTTTTACCTGCACAGAAATATTTGATAACAGACAAGACATTTCTTTGCAGTAATTCAACATGTCATTCTCACACACATCCGTTGATGGCAGCCTTTGTTTACCCCCTTCTATGCCCATGAATGGTTTGTTTTCACTCTTTTTCTCATTCTCATGTACATCAGTACAATTGGGAGGGCTTTAAGCCAAGTCAGACCCGTCTCTTCACAGCATTATGCTAATTTGTTCTTAATTGTCTGGTTCTGTCTCTCTACTGCCCCTCCTGATGAGGGCGTGTAGCTGCAGTGTGTTTCTCATGTCAATTCCCAAGAACTGACCCACCTGCTTTATTGCATCATTGACAAAGTGTCTGCCATTGTCAGAACTGATTTTTCTTGGAATTCCCCATCTCGGAACAATCTCGGTTAACAGGGCCTTTGCCACTGCTGCCGAATCTTGTTTCGAGGTTGGGAAGGCCTCAACCCATTTTGACCACATGTCAACCATCACCAGACAGTGTTTCTGTTTCCCACAAGGGGTTAATTCGATGAAATCCATCATTAGATATTCAGATGGGCCTGCCGGGGCTGGTTGAGATGCCAAGGGTGTTTTTATTCCCCTAGCCACATTGTGTGTGTTACAAGTGACACATCTTTTGCAAAAATTTTCAGCAACCACTGTAAACCCCTTTGTAAACCATAATTCCTTCATCTGCATTATCATACTCCCCTTTGAAACATGATCCAACCCATGTGTCAACTTAGCATAATGCTGAAAGAAGTGTTTGGGCAAACAAGGAATGTCATCAACACTCATCCATACACCCCCCTTGAGGCTGCAGCCAGACGACCTCCATTTTTGTTTTTCTGCTCCTGTGGAAAAAGTCTGCATACTTTGTAAACAAGGGGAAATATCAGGGTTAGTCACAGATACCAAAGCACGAGTCGTTTCTTTTGTCTCCTGTGCTGCCGCGGCCTTCGCCGCCGCGTCTGCTCTCGCGTTTCCTGTGGAGATAAAACTTTTATCGTTAGTGTGCGCTGCGCATTTACAGATCGCGACCTTGTCTGGTAAAAGAATGGCCTCCAAAAGCTTAGACACAAGCGATGCGTTTAATATCGGATGTCCATCCGACTTCAAAAAATTTCTGTGCTTCCAAAGTGCGCCAAAGTCGTGCGTGACCCCAAAAGCATAACGCGAGTCTGTGTAAATTGTCACACATTTGTCTGCCATAAGTTTACACGCTTCTGTCAGAGCAACCAATTCAGCTCCCTGAGCCGAATAATTTGATGGCAATTTGCCAGACTTTACGACTTCAAATTCAGTGGTCACCGCGAAACCAACCTTATTCAAGCCTGTTTGTGGATCTTTGGACGCCGACCCATCCACAAAGAGGACATTGTCACAGTTCTCTAAAGGTGTGTCCAACAGGTCTGGACGTGGTGTACACACCTGTTCCAGCACTGATAGACAGCAATGGTGTTCCTCCCCATCCTCCTCTGTAGGGAGAAGTGTGGCAGGATTCAAAGTTGTGCATCTTTTCACCGTTACATTTGGCATGTCAAGCAAAATCGTGTGATACCTCAGCCATCGGGCTGTTGATAAATGTGACGTTCTCTGCTCCTGCAAAATCATGGAGACCGCGTGTGGGACCATCAAAGTCAAATCAGAATACCCCACAAATTCCCTCGAAGCCAGTACAGCCCGCTCCGCAGCCGCCACAGCTCTCAGGCAGTGTGGCAAGCCTGCTGCCACTGCATCAAGCTTCGTTGAAAAATATGCGACTGGTCGTAATCTGTCCCCATGGGTCTGCAAGAGCACCGAACTCATAAATCCATGTTTTTCGTCTACCATCTGTGTAAAAGGCCTTTCAATCACAGGGAGGCCCAGCGTTGGAGCCTGAGCCAGTTGCAGTTTCATGTTTGCAAACGCCTCCTGTGCTTCTGTGGGCCAATAAATCTTGTCACATGACCTCAGCCCTTTCCCTGTTGTCAGGGCTCTCAAGGGCTTTTCAAGAAATGCATAATTTGGAATAAACGTTCGACAATATGCACACATTCCCAAGAATGATAACAATTGTTTCTTTGTTATTGGTCTTGGTACATCTTTGATAGCCTTTATTCGTTTCTCAGAGATAGCTTTACTGTTATAGTGTGACCCAAAAAAGTAATTTCCTGCTTCACAAACTGCAGCTTGGTCAGACTGACCTTGTGACCCTCTCTCGCCAGGTGGTTCAAGAGAGTTACAGTGTCAGCCACGCACGTAACCTCATCTCGTGCACAAATCAATAAATCATCTACATACTTCAATGTGTTTCTCCCCTCTTCCCTTTTCAGCCCAATCTGTGGCTGTCATGCATTCTCTCACAAACAGGCCTAAAGCAGCCCATGTCTGCTCGGTGGCCTTGGTTAGTGATAAGTGTGGCGCAGACTTCCCCGTTATCAAAAAACAGCTGCATTTGTTTTGCTGACAGGCAAGCTGAAAGCGCACACACATTTTCATTCCAGAAAATCTTATTAAACCTTATTTTCTAATTTTCCGCCCCGTTAAACCACTCTTCCTCATATTGTGATTCACGCTCAATTACAACATTTGACGTGCAATGCAATCTGTCAGGCAACATACTTTCTGTGTTAGCTGATACTGTTCGATCTTTTGCCAATTTCAAAATCTTTTGTGCCCAATCAGAATCCGTTATCTGCCACTCGTAAGCCCACTGTGGCTCAAATTTTGCACAACTCATCTGCTGTTCCTCTTCAATCTCTATCCCAAACGACCCAGCAGTGAGTTTCAGATTTAATTTACACATTAGATCCCTGGCCATTAACGGAACCGGACAGGTTTCAGAGCACAAAAACGCATGTTTCAATGCCCTGCCGCCCTCCGTCTCACATTTCAACGGCACAGTATAGTTTTCTGAAATGATATGCCCTGACGCCGAAGTGCTTTCAAACACTAAATCCGTCATTCTTGGTTCACATGGCAAGTCACATGGTCTTATGGTGGATCGCGCCGCTCCCGAATCGACCATAAAGTCTATCATTGTCCCGTCAACTAACATGGGATATCTCGGTAGCCTTAAAAACCCTAAACTTTTGTACATTCTCAGACATTCATCAGTAACAGCATTATTCAAAACTTCAGCAGTCACACATAAACGGTTTGCAAGCATTTCTTCATTGCAAATAGCCTTATTCAAACCTTCAACAATCACACATAAAGGGTTTGCAAGCATTTCTTCATTGCAAAGAGCAGTATTTGAATCAGTGTATGTGAGCGTGTTGTGTGTGTGTGTCAATAAATTTTTACTTCCCTTTTTCGTAGCTGGCTGAATGCCTGTCACCCGCCCTCTCCTCTCCTGTTCTCCGTTCCTCTCGTTTCAATCCGGGGACAGATTAAGACCAACAATTTGGTGTCAGAAAGTGGGATTCCTTGGATGTGACTTCTGGACCTGACAGCGGATGGTACATTAAACAGTTATGTATAACCAACTAAAATATAATCCTGGAGCCCCGATCTTCATTCTTGGCAACTTTAATCATTGCAGACTGAACATTTCTCTCCCAGGGTATTAACAGTACATTAAATGTGCTACCCGAGGAAATAAGATTTTAGACAAATGTTACGGGAATGTGGCGGATGCATATGTGGCCAAGCCCAAACCCCCTTTGTCGAACTGTGATCATAACACGATTCACTTGATTCCCATTTATAAAACATTTATAAAACATTTTTAAAAGTTCAAAGCCACAGATAAAGACAGTATTAGTTTGGTCTGATGACAATATCTAAATTTCAAAGGGCTGCTTTGCATGTACAGACTGGGAACTGTTTCACAATATGGATATTGAGGATGCTACAGAGACAATAACAGACTACATAAAATTTTGTGTGGACACAGTTGTTGAGAAGAAAACTGTAACTGGATTTCCTAATAATAAAAGTTAAATAGGTTTAAAAGTTAAATAATAGGTGCTTAAATAGGAATACGTTTTATTAACAAGGATACAACTGAATTAAAATTAGTCCAAAAGGAATTAAGTGGTTTGTTGAAGGAGGCTAGGAAAAAACATAGAGACATCATAGAGCAACATTTTAACTTTGGGGATTCCAGGAAATTATGGGACGCTATGAAAGTTGTGACCAATATGGAACCTGTCCGGAAAATGCTTATTACTAGTAATGAACAGCAGAGAGCAAATTATCTGAATTATCTGAAAGGTTTGAGTTGCCATTACAGGAATTGTTGGATTTAGACTCTATCATATGTAATTCAGATTGTAGACTAGAAGTTGCCCCACATAGAGTCTGTTCAGTATTTAAAGGTATCTGTAACAAAAAAAATCTACAGGGCCTGATGAAATCTCTGCTTATTTGTTCAAAAGTTGTGCTGATGAACTTACTTCAGCATTCTGTACTATTTTTCAGAGATATTTAGATATGCATAGTATTTCTTCATTGTGGAAAAAAATCCATAATCGTGCCGGTTCCCAAGAAAAATTGCCCAGTTGATAACTGTGATTTTAGACCTACTGTATAGATTTGACTTCAAACATCATGAAATGTTCTGAAAGACTAGTAGTAAATGTTTTAAAAGAGGAGGTTAAATTATATCTTGACCCATTTCAGTTTGCTTATAAGGCCGGACAATGGACCTGAGGATGCCATTAATTGCATCTCTCATTTGGTAAATAGTCACTTTGAGGATACCCAAGCATATGCTTGTTTACTTTTTATAGATTTTAGTTCGGTGTTTAATATACTCCAACCTGGGATATTAATTAGTAAGCTGATAGAATTTAAAGTGAACCCCTTTTGTATTTGTCACGAGCCGGGCTCGTACTCGGGACTCTGGTGTGGTGGTTAGGAGATGAGCCACAGGAGTGGAGTGGTGACGTTGGACTCAAATGAAACACTCGATGGGTATACCAGGAAATGACTATTTAATAAAACAAAAAGGTCTTAGCAAGAATGCTACAACAGAAGTTTTTCTCGGATTGAGGTATTAACAACATCAAAAAACAAAAGAGAAAATGAAAACTCCACGAGGGGAGAAAACAGAGCCAGAGGCTACAACAATAAAATAAAGTAACTCGGGAGTTCTTACTTGCGGTAGCAGGAGAGGTTTAGCAATACCAGGCAGGATACACAGGGCAGGGACTCAAAAACCGAGTGAGGAACAAAGGGAAAATACACCACTTAAATATACAGGGGGAAACAAGGCACAGGTGATCTAGATGACACTAACGAGGCCACACAAAGAAGACTAAGGCAGAGGAGAACACAGGGGACCTCTAGAGGCACGGAGACAAACTACAGGAGGTAGGATGGTGACAGGACCCCCTCCTCTAGGAACGGCTCCTGACTTTCCTTCCAGAACACCCAGGCCTCCGGGAGTTTCGCACCTTGGCAGGAACCCAGGAGCGCTCCTCTGGCCCATAGCCCCCCCAATCCACCTAATACTGCAGTATGTTTTGGACCCTCCGGGAGTTGAGTATCCGGTTGACTATAGGCTGGCTGGCCATGAATGATCCTGGGAGGAGGAGGGGGCCTGTGTGGGGGTGCAAATGGAGAAGACAAAACAGGTTTTAACAATGAGACATGAAACGTTGGGGTAATTCTAAGTGAACGGTGAAGGAACAAACGATAGGACACAGGGTTAACCTTCCTTGCAATACGAAACGGGCCAAAGTATTTCTGGGAAAGCTTCCTGGATTCGACCCGGAGTGGCAGGTTCTTAGTGGCTAAGCAGACTCTCTGACCAGCTCGGAAATCGGGAGCCATCCGGCGGCGGCGATTAACCTGACATTGGTATCTCTCTGAGGTTTGAAAAAGGGCACGCCTAACCTTCCTCCAGGTCTGATGACAGCGTTGGACAAAACGCCGGGCTGAGGGAATGTCAACCTGTGACTCCTCCTCAGGGAACAATGGGGGGGTATACCCAAATTGGCATTCAAAGGGGGATAGCCTAGTGGCCGAGAACTGGAGGGTGGTGTGGGCATACTCTGCCCATATGATGTAGGTAGCCCAAGAGGTGGGGTTATTGGCCGCCATACACCGCAGAGTGGTCTCCAGATCCTGGTTGATCCGTTCTGTCTGGCCATTAGACTCTGGATGGAACCCCGATGATAGGCTGGCTGTGGCCCCAACCAGCTTGCAGAAGGCCCCCAAGAACCGGGATGAAAACTGGGGCCCTCGGTCAGAGACGATATCCAGGGGAATTCCAAACACCCGGAAGACGTGGTTCATGATAAGCTCTGCTGTCTCTTTGGCCGAAGGTAATTTGGGCAGGGGAATAAACCGTGCAGTCTTCGAGAACCGGTCCACAACCACCAGGATGACAGTGTTACCTTGGGAGGGTGGGAGTCCTGTGACGAAGTCAAGGGAAAGGTGCGACCATGGCCTATTGGATATGGGTAAGGGATGTAACAGTCCCTGAGGTCGCTGATGTGTAGCTTTTCCCTGGCTGCACACAGGGCAGGCCTCTACATAGACCTTGACGTCCTCCTTGATGGGCGGCCACCAAAACCGCCGCTGGAGAAAATCAAGTGTGCGAGCATTACCCGGATGGCACGTCAAGGGGGACTCATGACCCCACTGCAAGACCCGAGCCCAGGCAGATTGAGGGACGTACAGGCGTCACGCTGGACCACCTACTGGGTCTGGCTCTTGGGCTTGAGCCTCTCATACCACCCTTTCCAGTTCCCACTGAAGAGGCGCGACAATCCTAGACCTCGGAATAATCTGTGCTGAAGGCTTCTCCTGTGTCTCGGGGAGTAAGCTCGACAAGACATCCGGTTTGACATTCTAGGTGACGGGTCTGTAAGACAGGAGAAACTGAAATCGGTTAAAGAACAAGGACCATCAGGCCTGTCGAGGGCTCATCCGCTTAGCCTGCTGGATATATTCCAGGTTCTTGTGGTCCGTGAGAACCTGGAAAGGGTGCTGAGCCCCCTCAAGCCAATGGCGCCACTCCTCCAAGGCGAGTTTAACCGCAAGCAACTCTAGATCCCCCACGTGGTAGTTGCACTCTGCATCCGACAGGTGACAAGACATGAAGGCACAAGGGTGTCATTTTCCATCCTCGCCCCTTTGAGACAGAATGGCCCCTACACCCACCTCTGAGGCGTCCACCTCCACCATGAAAGGTCTTTCTGGGTCAGGGATAGAGAGGATGGGAGCAGAAGTAAAGTGGCGCTTGAGCTCCTCGAAGGCCCTCGCTGCCTCCGGACCCCAGCGAATCTTGATTCCTCCTCCCTTAGTCAGCACAGTCAAGAGGGCCACCACAGAGCTGAAGTTCTTAATAAACCTCCTATAGAAGTTTGCGAAGCCAATGAAACGCTGAACCTCCTTAACTGTGGTGGGAATAGGCCAGTTGAGGACAGCTTCAACCTTCTTATGATCCATCTCCACGTGGCCCGGAGTGATGAGGAAGCCGAGAAACTGAGCCTGGGTTACATGAAACTTACATTTCTCCAGCTTTACGTAGAGATGATTGTCAAGGAGTCTCTTGAGGACCCTGCGGACATGCCCCTAATGCTCCTCCAGTGATCCCGAGAAAATTAGGATATCATCAAGATATACGAAAACAAATTGATTAAGCATGTCCTGGAGAACGTCATTTATAAGTGCCTGGAATACAGCGTTGGTGAGCCCGAACGGTATCACTAGGTACTCATAGTGGCCCGTGGGGGTGTTGAAGGCCGTCTTCCATTCGTCCCCTTGTCGAATCCACACAAGATAGTAAGCGTTGCGTAGATCCAGCTTAGTAAAAATGGAAGCCCCTTGTAAAAGCTTGAAAGCAGTGGCCATGAGAGGAAGGGGGTATCGATTCCGAACCGTAATCTTGTTGAGGCCTCGGTAATCGATCCATGGCCTAAGACCCCCGTCTTTCTTCCCCACAAAGAAGAAGCCCGGGGACTCGAGACAGGTCGACAGACTCTTGACCCTCAGAACTAGGAGCTGAGGGACTTAGGCAGGTGAGATGGCAAGTAGGACCCTATCTAAGAATGGTGCCAGTGGACCAGTCGATCCAGGGATTATGTGTGCACAGCCAGGGATGACCCAGGATAACAGGATACTCGGGACAGTCAATGAGAGAAAAGGTCTCCTCCTGCTGGGGTTGATGGATGGTAAGTCGCAGGAACTGAGTGGCCTCTGTTACCCTGCCCGGTTTCAGAGGTCTGCCATCCAATGCCGTAACTGCCTGGGGATGGGAGGGAGAAGTTGGGTAGGGACTCCCCGCTCCTTAGCAAAGGAAAGGTCCAGGAAGTTGCCTGCGGCACCAGAATCGATTATGGCCTGGACCAGATGCTGGTGGCCCTCCAAGGATACAGTGGCTGGAACAGCTAGAACGGCGTTAGTAGGAGGAGCTCTAATTTTCCCCATCACAGTCCTCCTGTGGCTGGGTGGGGATAACCATTTCCCGAGAGCTGGCCCAATCAAAGCCTCATTGTTTCATCCACTTCCTGCCGCGATGGTCCGAAACTCGATGGCGAAATCTGCGGCGCTCTGGGAAGAGAAACGACCTATTCAGGAGATGTATGAGATATCTGTTTTAAGACAAGCTAAGAAGATTGTTGCTGATGATACACACATTTTACATGTACATTTTAATATGTTACCATCAGGCAGACGGTTGAGGATTCTGATATGTCAATCAAATCGCTACAAAAATGATTTGTGCCAACTGCTGTCAAATTACTTAGCAGAGAAGAGCGGAAATGAGGAGCCTGTTTGGCAATTATTGATTTTAATATATGTGTGATATGTTTAATTTATTGTGAGTTGTTATGTTTAGTGTGAGTCAATGCTACGTACTGGCCATGTCATGATGGTCCAAGATGAATTTCCCAGGAATAGAACAATAAAGTATATTCAATATTCGCAAGGCTGTGGGTCCGGATGGCATCCCAGGCCGTGTGCTCCGAACATGCGCCTTCCAACTAGCCGGGGTTCTTACAGACATCTTCAACCTTTCCCTCTCTCTGTCTGTGGTTCCCTCATGCTTCAAAAAATCCACCATTGTGCCCATACCAAAGAAAAATAAAATCACATGCTTGAATGACTGGAGGCCCGTTGCTCTGACACCCATCTTCAGTAAGTGTCTTGAGAAACTCATCAGAGACTAGATCTGCTCTGTGCTGCCAGCCTCACTGGATCTGTTAAAATTTGCATATCGCAGCAACCGTTCCACAGACGATGCTATTGCCTTCACTCTGCATACTGCTCTCTCCCACCTAAAAAAAGGTCACCTATGTGAGAATGCTGTCTGTGGACTATAGCTCAGCCTTTAACACCATTGTGCCTGCCACAATGGTTGCAAAGCTCCAGACTCTGGGACTAAACAGATCTATGTGAAGCTGGATCCTGGACTTCCTGACAGGCAGACGTCAGGTGATCAGAATGGGCAACAATACCTAATCTCCCCTGGTCCTCAACACTGGTGCTCCTTAGGGCTGCGTCCTCAGCCCACTCCTGTACTCCCTGTACACACATGACTGTACAGCCACACACAGCTCCAACGTCATCGTCAAATTTGCTGACGACACAACGGTAATGGGCTTGATCACAGACAACGATGAGACAGCCTACAGAGAGGAGGTGAGTACCCTGACTAAATGGGGTCAGGAGAACCACCTCTCATTCAACATTGACAAGACCAAGGAGCTGGTTGTGGATTTCAGGAGACAGAGCAGAGAACACACACCCATCACCATCGACAAGACACCTGTGGAGCAGGTAAACAGCTTTAAGTTCCACATCAGCGCCTCTTCTTCCTGAGACGGCTGAGGAAGTTTGGAATGAGCCCCAGCATCCTCAGATCATTTTACACCTGCACTGTGGAGAGCATCCTGACCGGCTGCATCACCGCCTGGTTTGGAAACAGCACCGCTGGCAACCGCAAAGCTCTGCAAAGGGTCATGCGAACTGCCCGCCACATTGTTGGAGGTGAGCTTCCTTCCTCCAGGACATCTACACCAGGTGGTGTATAAGAAAGCCCGGGTGATCATCAATGATTCCAGCCAGCCATCCTACAGATTTCTCTCTCTGCTGCCCTCAGGAAGAGGTCTCCGCAGCATCCGATCCTGCACTAGCCAACTGAGGGATAGCTTTTTCCCTCAGGCTATCAGGCTAATGAACAGTCAGAAATAAAACACCCTACAGCATACTCCCACTTTACGGTATGCTATGCACTGCACTCTAACTTTAACACAGTTTAACTGGACTACATGCACACCCTGCACAAATACAAAAATCTGGTGGTTCTAATGCACATCCATGACATTTTGTACCCAGCTTATGTATAATCTGTTGCACCTTCGCATTATACTGTGTATATAAATGTTTCTGCATTGTCTGGAGCATGCTCCCAAGAATTTCACTCACCAAGGCACATGTGCTGTGGTGATGTGACAAAAAAAGTGATTTGATTTGATTTAAATGTAAGTCCTAACGCATCATTTGTATTATCAACATGAATTATCAACGGGAACTGGCAATTAGCGTTTTATCAACATTAACCAATATGTCTGAGAGGAAATCTGCAAATGATTTTAGAAAATCTGTATCTGGCGGTCTATACACAGCAGCCAGAGCAAGAGATATGACATATTTATGTTTCATATCTGACAGTGTAGCATCCTCACAATTATATTGCTTCTTAGAGAAAAATTATATCTGTGAGGATTTCCAGTCAGGATTGAGACCATCTCATAGTACTGAGACTGCTCTCATTAGAGTGACAAATGACCTGCTCTTATCATCTGATCGTGGTTGTATCTCTCTATTAGTGCTCCTGGATCTTAGTGTTGCGTTCGATACTATCGATCACAGCATTCTTTTGAATATACTTAAAAACTCTTTTGGCATTAGTGGAAGTGCATTAGCATGGTTCAAATCGTACTTATCTGACCGCGATCAATTTCTTAGCAGTGAATGAAGAGGTATCATATTGATCACAAGTGCAGTATGGAGTACATCAAGGCTCATTACTAGGGACGTTACTTTTCACGCTTTACATGTTACCCTTGGGAAAGATCATCAGGAAACATGGGGTTAGCTTTCACTGTTAGGCTGATGATACTCAGCTCTATATTTCTTCACGGCCCAATGAAACACACCAAATTGAGAAACTTATGGAATGCATAGTCGATATAAAAAACTGGATGACGAATCATTTCTTACTACTAAATTCTGAAAAAATAGAGGTTAATTATCGGACCTAAAAACCACACAATTAATAAGCTAGAACACTGTCTAACACTTGATGGCTGCTCTCTCTATTCTTCATCATCAGCCAGGAACCTAGATGTGCTATTTGATAGCAATCTCTCCTTTGACAGCCACGTTTCTAGCATTTGTAAAACTGCATTTTTTCATCTTAAAAATATATCTAAATTGAGATCTATGCTCTCAATGTCAAATAAAGAAATGTTAATTCATGCATTTATGAATTCAAGGTTCAGATTATTGTAATGCTTTATTAGGTGGTTGTTCTGCACCCTTAATAAACAAACTACAGATGGTCCAAAATGCAGCAGCTAGAGTTCTTACTAGAACCAGGAAGTATGACCACATTAGTCCGGTTATGTCAACACTGCACTGGCTCCCTATTAAACATTGTATAGATTTTAAAATCTTGTTAATTTCTTAAAACCTCTGAATGGCTTAGCTCCTCAGTTGTTTGCCTCCTGCCCTGACCTCTCGTCTGGTGTTCAACTCTGTCTCTGCCTTGCCTCTACTGTTCTGCCTTGCCGGTGTGTCACGGCCGGCTCGCAAGCCGCGACAAAGAAGGAGACAACACATTGGAACTAAAGGAAATACATTTATTAAAGTAAGATTAAATTAGTAAAACGAGACAAAAACAGCACGAGGAAGGAAGACGAGCCCTCATTGCAACTGACGGGAGCTGCTTAAATCTGCCAGCATCAGCTCCAACACAGGTGTAAGTCCTCAGCCATAATGACGTCACTCACTCTAACTCCATCCTGCAAAACAAACATAGAAAAACAAGCACCCAACCAATATGACTTATACTGGGTTCGTAACACCCTCCCCCATAGAAAAGGGTGTCAATTTATGAAACCCAACCTAACCGTTCACCCGATAACTCCCCTAATCCACTGGAGAGCACCCATCACTCTGTCATACTCCAAAGGTCCTCAGCAACTACGGGCCCTGTAGAAGCAATTTAAGAGAATCAAAGGAGTAACACAAAATATGGACAAAACAACAGCTAAGAGGAGTAAGGAACTCTAGACAATGCGTCAGCCACCACATTGTCAGTCCCTTTGATGTGTCGGATATCAAGGGCATATGATTGCAAAAAGAGGCACCAACGAGTCAACCGCTGGTTTGGGCACCTCAAAGAGTGTAAATAAATGAGCGGATTATGGTCGGTATACACGACCAATGGGTCCGACACAGATCCCACATACACCTCGAAATTTTGCAGGGCCCAAATCAAAGCTAATGCCTCCTTCTCAATCACTGAATAATTTAACTGATAAGAAGAAAACTTTTTTGAAAAATAACTAACTGGACGGTGAATGCCTGCCTCATCAGCCTGTAACAATACAGCTCCCGCACCCACATTGCTAGCATCTACACACAAGCTAAAAGGGCGATCAAATTGGGGTGCTGCTAACACAGGAGCAGAGACAAGAAATTATTTAGCTGCCTCAAAGGCTTCCTGACAGACAGAAGTCCAAACAAAAGCTACTTTCGCTTTCAGCAAATCCGTGAGTGGGGCTACCACGGTCGAAAAATTCCTGCAAAAACCCCGATAGTAACCCACTAACCCCAAAAAACGCATCAACTCCTTCTTCGTTGTAGGAGAAGGAAATTGATCAATGGCCTCAACCTTGGCCCGAACTGGTCGCACACAGCCCTGTCCAACGACCTTACCCAAGTAAGTCACGGTGGCCTTGGCGAACTTGCATTTGGCCAGATTTACCGTAAGACCAGCCTCTCCAAAACGAGAATACAGGTCTGCAATACGACTCAAGTGCTGGTCCCATGAATCACTAAAAACCACATCGTCTAAATAAACCGCAACTCCCTCCAACCCAAAAACAACCCTATTCATAAGTCGCTGAAAGGTTGCAGGAGCATTTCTGAGGCCAAAACTCATGACATTATAAGAGAATAACCCATCGGGTGTAATGAAGGCAGAAATCTCTTGAGCTCTTTGGGTCAACGGAACCTGCCAATATTATTAAAGTAATAATATATATACTTGCAGGCCCACGACTAAAAGCAAACAAGGTAGTAAGCCTCACCAATGAACAGACAAAAGGCATTTTAAATACAGGGACTAACCCGAGAACTGACCAACAGCCAGCAACAGACAGACAGGAGGATAACCTAACTGCTAGCACTCATTCAATGAGCCACATGTCACAAAGGGGCGGTACCAAATATGATGCAGCCCAGAGCCGTTGAGAAACAGCAGTGCGACAACGGAAGTTCAAAACGTTCGATCGTCACGTGATTTACGTAGACCTCAAATAGTTCCAGGAAGTTCATAGCGGGTAAAAATCTGCTAATATTTGAGGATTAATTTGGTTAGCTATCCTTACCTGCCTTGTTAACATATTTTAACATATTTTAGGCTGAAGCTACCATTGTAAATGTCCATAATATGAACGAAATCGTGTTCTTTTACCAAGGTAACTTCAGACTCAGATATATATATGTGTGTGTGTGTGTGTGTGTGTGTTCTTACAACTTGTATGTTGTAGTCAAGTGTAATCACATCTAAATGATAATTGTCATATTACTAATATCATGGTAAATATTAAGTTTGTTCTTAGAAAATTAATTACAAATAAGTGAAGATAATTTAAGATTAAGTGAAAATGAATCTTGTTTAGTGTTTGTATTCTTGTGCACCCCTAAGTTATTAAAATGTATATATATATATATATATGGCAATGCAAGGGTCGGGGCAGGCGGCAGACAGAGAGGATATCAAACGGCAGGCAGGGTCAATAGTCGTATAGGCAGTTCAGGTAAACAAACTCAGGGAAAACGCTTGGAAATGTCAGACGGGGCTAAACAAGACTTCGTAATGTGTGCATGGAAGTGTGCTGCTTATATGTGTGTGTGTGAATGAGGTGCAGGTGTGGTGAGACAATCAGGGCAAATGAGTGATTGGTGACAGCTGTGTGATTGGTGCAATGGTGGATGGGAAATGCAGTCCGTGGGTGATGTGCAGCTGTAGTGTGGTGCAAGAGATGTGCTGAGTGGCAACCAGATTCGTGACAGAGTCCCCCCCCAAAGAGCGGCTTCCAGACGCTTCACACATGGAACAATCCAGGAGGATTGGAGTAGAGGTGGAACTGAGGGAGGGAACGGAGGGCCAGGTCCATGTGGGGTAAACGGTTGTGGCGTGACGAGACTCTGGCAGCTCAGTTGTTGCGTCCGCCATTTGAGATTCTGGAGGGTCAGCGGAGACGTAAAGTGACTCTGGAGGGTCAGCGGAGACGTAAAGTGACTCTGGCGGGTCAGCGGAGACGTGAAGTGACTCTGGTGGGTCAGCAGAGTTGAAGACTAGAGTTGAAGACTAGAGTTGGTCCTGTTCGGTATTTTACCAAGGTAACTTCAGACTCAGATATATATATATATATATGTGTGTGTGTGTGTGTTCTTACAACTTGTATGTTGTAGTCAAGTGTAATCACATCTAAATGATAATTGTCATATTACTAATATCATGGTAAATATTAAGTTTGTTCTTAGAAAATTAATTACAAATAAGTGAAGATATTTTAAGATTAAGTGAAAATGAATCTTGTTTAGTGTTTGTAGTCTTGTGCACCCCTAAGTTATTAATATATATATATATATATATATATATATATATATATATACATTTAAACAACTTGAAATTTTTTTACACATTTAATCATATTTTATTTATGTTGCCTTTTGTTATGCTCTTATTTACAGCAATCTATTTATACATTTATAATAAAATATACATATAATTCAATAATTCACTTTTATTTGTATAACACTTTTTATGTGCATTATACACATAGTTCCAAAGCAGCTTTACAGAAAATTAATGTTTCTATATTACAAAAAAAGTGTTCTGTTAACAGGTGTAACAGTGTAGAAGTAATTTTCCTATGGCAGAAATGTTCTAAAATTAGGCTATACAAATAATGCAGTTAAGTAGCGTTGTAATGAAGAGGCAGTGTCGTTAGATCCAAATGCAGCTTTATTGATAAACAAGAGGAGGTCAGACAGGCAAGGTTCAGAGACAGTAACAGGTGTAACGAACGCAAGGCAGAATCAGCAACAGGGGCAATGCACCGCTAAACCGCTGTGGCGTGACGAGACTCTGGCAGCTCAGTTGTTGCATCCGCTATTTGAGATTCTGGAGGGTCAGCGGAGACGTAAAGTGACTCTGGCGGGTCAGCGGAGATGTGAAGTGAATCTGGCGGGTCAGCGTAGACGTGAAGTGACTCTGGAGGGTCAGCGGAGTTGAAGACTAGAGTTGAAGACTAGAGTTGGTCCGGAGAGACTCTGGAGAGCCGAACAGGACCAGCAGGGACTCTGGAGAGCCGGACGGGACCAGCAGGGGCTCTGGAGAGCCGGACGGGACCAGCAGGGGCCCTGGAGAGCCGGACTCTGTGAGCTCCTGAAACGGAGCGGACTCTGTGAGCTCCTGGATCGGAGCGGTCTCTGCGAGCTCCTGGGACGGAGCGGGCTCTGGAGGGGACTCTGCGAGCTCCTGGGACGGAGCGGGCTCTGGAGCGGACTCTGCGAGCTCCTGGGACGGAGCGGGCTCTGGAGCGGACTCTGCGAGCTCCTGGGACAGAGCGGGCTCTGGAGCGGACTCTGCGAGCTCCTGGGACGGAGCGGGCTCTGGAGCGGACTCTGGAGCGGACTCTGCGAGCTCCTGGGACGGAGCGGGCTCTGGAGCGGACTCTGCGAGCTCCTGCGACGGAGCAGGCTCTGGAGCGGACTCTGCGAGCTCCTGGGACGGAGCGGGCTCTGCTGCGGACACCAGTGGTGGGTCCAGCACACTAGCAATCAGTCCTGACCAAAGAGGCGCATCCGCAGGCGTGGTAGCCATCCTGGCCGGGGACTTCGGCTTGGCAGGCACGACGAAAACAGACCCTGGCTTGGCAGGCACGATGAGAGTAGACTCTGATTTAGCAGGCATGTTGTGAGACTCTGGGACCTGATGGTGCGTTGTTGCCTCCACCATTTTGTGCGTGCCTTCTGGTGCGTCCGCCATCTTGGTTAAAGACGCGGTGTCGCATTCCTCCTCCATGACACCCACAGTAAATGAGGAGCCAGCATACAACAAGGCATAGTCCATAAGGCCCCTTAAACTCTCCTCCAGGAAACAGTCTCTGAATTTTTAAGACGTCCCAACAGTACCGTATCCTCTGGAAAAGACACCCCTTCATCAATTTCTTTCTGCAAAGGAACAGGTGAAGTACTCTCAACTAACAGTACAGGTTGAATCTCAGCCTTGGCATCTAACGGTTTATGAGAACGGCAATAATATGGCTTCAACAAATTAATGTGACACAACCGTGTAGACTTCCTTCTATCTGGAGTGGCAATTAGATAGTTTAAATCAGTAACTTGCTTTACCACAACAAAAGGACCTGTATACTGAGCTTGAAATGGTGAGCACTTCACAGGTAACAAAGCCAATACTTGATCGCCGGGCATAAATTGTCGTTTCTCAGTTCGCCGATCATATAGTGACTTCATACGCCTTTCGGAGGGGATAGGCCGCAGGGTACCGAGTCGATGCACACATAACAGTGAGTAAATAAATACTACCTGATTTTGAGCGAGGCAATGGGCCTACACAATCAATAATCAGATGCTCAAATGGTGGACTAACAGCAGGAATAGGAAACAAAGGCGCAGGTTTGATCTTCTGATTTGGTTTGCCTGTCAGTTGACAATTATGACATGTCTTGATATACTTCGACACATCGGTCTTCAATTTTGGCCAAAAAAAATGACGAAGGATTCGATCAAAGGTTTTTTTAACACCTAGATGGCCTGCAAGTTTGTCATGAGAAATCCTCAACACAAGTGACCCATACATCTCTGGCACTACTACTTGCATAATAGGATTACCAGCAAAGTCATTACCATGTGGAATCCACTTCCTTACCAACATTCCATCCTGTAAAAAATAGCCATGAGCAACATGTCTAATTTCATCAGACGAAATCGCACCCTCAAAAAGTTTGGAGAGAGAAGAATCAAGTTGCTGCTCCCTTATCAGTTCTGAAAGGGGAAACAGAAAAATCATCAGGCAAGGAAAATGTTGGTCCAAGTTCAACTGGATCAGAGGATAACTTTGGTTGTGCAGAAATCATGGATCGAGTTACAGCACATGCTGTAAATACCTCGGGAAAATTCTTATTACTCTCATCAAGACCAGGGAGAGGAAAAGAGGAGACCACGGCAGGGGAAAAAGGATCAGGCCAAACCTTGCCTCCTGCCAAATTATTTCCCATTATTATATCCACACCCTCCACTGGCAAAGAGGGACGCACTCCAACCACCACCTCTCCACTCACAAGTTGAGATGACAGCATTATTCTGTGTAAAGGGACAGACAAGACATTTAACCCAATTCCTTTAATCAGCACACTAGTACCAGTGTCACTCAAAGATGAAAAGGGCAACACATCCTGCAAAATGAAGGACTCCTGTGTCCCTCAATATTGTCAGTGGCACTTTTGCCTCTTTACCCACAAATGACACATGCCCATAGGAAATAAAAGGCGCATAATCTTCATCTTTTGTGGAATTCACTGCTGTGGGAAATCCTTCGCCAGACAAGTTATTAGGATTTAACACGGGAGCCACAAGGACAGCTGGTTTAACATGAGGAGCCTTTCCCCCTTTACTCTTAGCTGTTAGTACAGGGCACTCACTCTTCCAGTGGCCTTTACCACGACAGTAATTACAGATAAGAGATGAATTTCTAGGTATACGATCTATTTTATCCTCAAATACTTCATCCCTTTTCCGAAACTCAAAACTACTCCTATGCGTCAAAACTAGTGGTGGGCCGTTATCGGCGTTAACGTGCTGCGTTAACGTGAGACTCTTATCGGCGATAAAAAAAATATCGCCGTTAATCTATTCTCAAAGTTGGGTTGGGAGCTGGGTCTATACTACGCAAGCTATGATGACTTTCACCCTGATATTTTAGCGCGGATGTATACCTAGCCGAATTGCACTGTAGGGGGCGAGAACGAGTCTTCGAACTAGAGGCTCACAGTCCGTGATGGACAGATTATTAACGGCTGGTCTATGTGGTAATACAATCGGGCAGGACATCCAAACGCTCACCTATCATTCATCAACCTCAAATATGGCTTTTCATCTGAAAGATGTATGTAGTAACAACTTTACATGGCCGCTCAATATGATGTTAACCTAGAGAAATGTGCTATTGAAGTGTTTGTGTGGAAGCGCGTTGCTGCAAGACATGCTCCGTGCGCTCACTTGCTCTTAAAATCTCCGTCATTTTTGGTCATACAGATAAAAGTAGCCTAATACATCTTTCGAATCTGTAAAGACTCTACGTTTATTTGTGTACACTCAGAATAACAACGAAACGTTGCGCTTTTAAGCAAACAGGATGCGCTTTAGGTCTCATGTGAACTTGAGCGAGAAACTTCAAAACTCGAATATATCTAAAAATACAGTACATAGAAAAATATATCTATAGAGAGTGAAATGTCAAAAAAAAAAAAATAGAAAACGTGTGTGTTAGCATGGATGATTTACATGAAATTTAATCTGTGCAACACTGTGCATAAGATGGCTTTCAGTTCAATATAATAACAAAAAACGACATTTTGGGTTTTTATTCAACTAATAAGGTGGGCACGCTGTGATCTGTACTATATTTTTACTGTAATTGACAGTTATCGGCAAAAAAAACAAACAACAACACGGGAGTGGGAGGGAATGGGAGTCATTCTTCCGGGAGTGGAACGGGACGGGATTTTCCTCCAGTTTTTTCGTGGGATTGGGACGGGAAGAGATTAAAGTTTGTGATGCATTTTGGAAACAGGAGATGAGCCCCTGGTCTAATGCGCCACCTGGCTTGAGAAACCCGTTCTCAAAGACTTACTTTTAGTCATTATTTGGGTAGCACACATATTCTGAATGCCTTCGGCAGAATTCAAATGAGCCATTTTAATCTAGATTAATCTAGATTAATTCCAAAATTAATCTAGATTAATCTAGATTAAAAATTAATCTATGCCCACCTCTAGTCAAAACATAATCATCAGCCAACGCAGCAGCTTTAGCAGCTGTATCAGCTTTCTGCTCGTTTATATATGTCGCAATGCGAGCAGGAACAGAGTTCTTAAACTGTTCAAGTACAATTAAGTTACTCAACTCTTCAAGTGTATTAACCTCAGATGCTATACACCAGCGATTAAATGCAGTCGTGAGCTCTCTAGCAAACTCAACATGAGCCTCATTAACTCCCCTGGACAATGTTCTAAATTTCTGTTGGTATGCTTCTGGCACTAACTCATACGCTTTTAATATTGCGATCTTAACAATATCATAATGTTCGCAGTCTGAAAGTGAAAGCGCAGAATACACTTCTTGAGCCTTACCTGTGAGCACACATTGTAAAAGCAGTGTATGTTCTTTACTAGGCCAACCTCTTGCCTCGGCTATCCGCTCAAACAATATAAAAAAGGTATCTGGATCTCTCTCATTAAATTTAGGAACTAAACGCAAATTACCTGCAGTATCAAACCTTTGAGAAACACCCTGAAAAGCATCAGCTGAGCCGTTATTTAGTCCACCTTCTCTTACTATGTCCAAACGGTATTTCTGCAGCTCAATATTTGTCTATTATTGATCTATACTGCCTCAGAGCATAGCAAGAATTGATATTTATTAATTAACTCATTTATTAATTAATTTTTCATGATTTTCCACTGACAACAGATTAAGAGCAAGAGCGTACACTGCTTGTGTCGAGCGTATATTCTCCAATTGTTGAATAATGTCGTTGTTTTGTTTTCTTCGCGCAGAAAAAGTGTTCTCAGTACTTCATTAAATTCAGATTGGACCACTGATGGAAGATGGACTATTCTGATGATGCTTTTCATACTTTTATGGACCTCGACAATGCAATTTACCATGCAGTCAAAAGGACAGTCACAAACCTCCATATGGCACAAGCAGAGAAAGAAAAAGGAATTATTTTAATGAAAGGTAGAGGTAGCCAAAGACATAAAGGCAAGCTGCCTTGCTGTCTACTGTTCAAACAGTACTGTCTACTGTTGGAGGATACTCCACCCAAAAATAAAAAAAATTTGAATGACATGGGGTAAGTGATTAATTACACAATTTTCATTTTGGAGTGGAGTATCCCTTTAAAAGTGACTGAAATGAAACACTGTTCATAAGCAGCATCTGGGTTATTCCTGTTATGCAGTATCGTTTGAACCTTTGCAACAAAAGAAAAAGGTCTGCGTAATTTTAGGATATATTACATAAAACAAGTATGCCAGACTATTATATAATTTATTTTATTATAATTTTTTTTTTACAAAACATTTAACAGAATATAACTGTATGGATCCCAGCAGGATGGAAATAACTGTTAGCCATTTCTCAACAAGGAACTGATATTTAGCACAAGTGTACCATATTTTACATTGGATATTTCACCATCTTTTGAAATTTAAATCATTTTAGCCAACAAAACCCAAACATATAATATTTGTTTCTAATAAAAGCATGCTTATAGATAAACAAAAACACAATTTACAAAAAATCCTTAAAGGGGTCATCGGATGCGTATTTTCCACAAGTTTATATGATTCTTTAGGGTCTTAATGAAAAGTCCATAACATACTTTGGTTAAAATTGCTCAATGGTAGTGTAAACCAACACCTTTTTTACCTTGCCAAAAACAGCTATTTTCAGAGCAAGCCATTTTATTGCATGTCACTTTAAATGCAAAGACCTCTGCTCACCCTGCCCCTCTCTTCTGAGCCGCTCTCTGAGGGAAGGTAAACTTTAGCCCCATTCATCGTGAAACTTGCTAACTAGCGTGTTATAAGGAAAGGCGATTTGCAAAGATTCATAAAAAAAAAAAATTATACTCCCTTCTTCTGTTGGTGAGACTGGATCACGAATGATGAGTGTGAACATAAATGCATTTAGGTAGATCGGGGGCGCATTCCCTTCAAAAACAAAAGTAATCCACTGCGTCTTCAGCTATCAGCTTCAGCTATATATATATATATATATAGTTCAGATATCGGGAGTAAATGACAACTGCTATTTTCATTATTACATCCAACAACAAAACCCATCAATCGCTTAGGAGATATTCTTGTCTACATCTGCTCCTGCGGTGAAACAATGGTGGACTGATGACAGCTCACTCAGGGCGGGTGTAAGGTAAGACACCAGTCCAGTCTGTGCTGAATCGTTACTGTAAATAAACTATTGTGGGAGAGGCCTTTGTCCATGTGACGTCACACAGACAAGAAGCTGAGAGCAACTTGATTTGAGAAAGGGGTAATGATTTTAGTACATAAAAAAACACTGGGTGGATTTGTATCATTATAGGGTGGTTGTGTACACACACTATCAACACAAATTTCAGTTCAAATTACTTTAATAAAATTGCATGTCACATCCGATGACCCCTTTAATAAATTGATAGTTTTTCTTAAATTTGATTCCAAAGCAGTGCTGTATGAAGTCCAGTCTTGAGTACTACAACAAAGAGAGAGAGAGAGAGAGAGAGAGAGAGAGAGAAAGCGCTCTGGAGGTTCAATGTTACAATGAACTGAAACCAGGTTTTATTCACCCTAACGAAAGCATACTTACCACTGTCTAAATCATTCAAACCCTCGTCAGGTCAGAAGGTTAAAATGTCTGGGCATCCAAGGTTCCAGATGTGAGTTTTTCTGATTGTTGAATGAAAGAATCATTGCAAACCTTCCATGTTGTTACCATATACTGTATTTTACCCTGAACTTAAATTTACATGTTGTACATGCTTGCTTGCATGCACACACAAATGACCACTGTGACTGCTACCAACATGTGTGGACACTTCTATTGGAGCTGTCTCAATCACTCAGCTGGATAAACTAAGAAAACGCATAAATCATCCATCACTCCCAGAGGTAGCTGGAAAAAGGGCAGAGTTAACGACGGAGACGGAGAGCATAAAACAAATAACCAATCCATTTGACACTGTACCTGATCTAAGATAGCAGGGGATGGGTTTAAAAAAGTCGCAGAAAAGCAGAGGTTAGTTTATCCAGCCATAGGAAATCTCTAACTTCAAAGTTAATTAAGCACCAAAATTAGATCAAGAAGCTTTCTCTTACAACTCACTAACTGATTACAATGCTTTCCCAAAATAGATCAACATTCATGTTCAGTTAAATTGAATTGGCTGTCAGTGCAAATCAAATATGTGGACAATTTCGAACCATGAATTAAGTGGACAGGAGGTCATTGTTATGCTTAGATACATGAAGATGTTGATTTAGCATTTACTTATTTAATCTCCATGGCTGTTACAGAATCCGGTTACAGTCTTATCTCAGATAAAAACCCAGAAGGAATATGTTTTTTTTACTCCTTCATAACTCATGAGGCTTTTATCTCTGACTTTTGTTTGCAGTTAACTACCTTGACAAATCAGAGCATAGATGAAACATTTTTGAGTTCTTATATTTGAGGCTCTGTATGTTTATCCTGTCTTTGGAACCCACAGGGCACAGTCATATGTAAAAGTACCCTGTTAAAAAAATTGCAAGATCCTTTAATAACAACTTGATTTGACTCCGTATACAATAAATGTTTGTATACAGCCAGTGAGGGGCTGTCTTAAACTTGTGATTTGTGTGTGTTTCAAAACGAGCTGACCTGGATCAGTTGTTTCTGCACTGCCGCAGGCTTTCTTACACATACGTTCACCTTAAAGTTGTCATTTTAACCTGTTCATTGATGTTTTAATAACAGATGACAAGCTTTGAGTCCTGGAAACAAGCTTGCAGTCTGTCTGAATTTGATTACATCCTTTTAATTCTTAATTGCAATATCTTTAGAGGCACTGCTTGTAATAACTAATCAATTTCCATTTACAATTAAAATTACTGGAACAAATGGACACACTGTCCATTCCTCAGTTCATTTAATAACTGTTGCCAAATAAGGAGGTCTAGCAATCTGTACAAACTCCAAGCCAGGGTGGAAAATTGACTGCCCACTAAGCCACTTCACCACTAAAATTCCCCCAAATAAAGAACTTTTGGAACCATTTGCATGCATCACATGTGGATGGCACTGAATAGAGGATAGTGCATTTTTGAACAACGGGGATAATGTACATTCATCCAGCCATAATTAAGAGATCATTAATAACCTGTCAAGGTCAGCAGGAAGGGACTCAAATGCAGAGTGAGTGAAATACATATTTATTGAAGCACACGTTCAGGAGGGTGCACGGGGGTGAACAGTCTTGAGACCACTCCAACCAGCGGGAGAGAACTATGCCTCCAGAGGTAGATGGTCTGGAGAACAGTCCCAGTCGGTGACCAAACCAGGCAGAAGAATGGGGAGAAGGCCAGAGCAGAGAACAGTAGGGCGTGCAATCAGAGTGAAGGGCCATGAAGCAAGAATCAATGAAAGATTATTCGTACCAGGCTTGGTTGGCAGACTGGCAGAACCAGAACCAACAGGCAAGGAGTCTCAGGCTGGTAGAGCAGGACTGGAGGGAACACACAGCACAAACCCACAACAAGACAGCACGTAAAACCACACAACAACACTACTCAGCAACACAAGAAACATGTAATAAAAGGGGAAAAAATACCAAGAATATCAAAACAAATACTAAAAGTAAAATAAATATCTGAATTTAAACTAATGAAAAGCTAAAGAATAAAATCAGAGCAGTTGAAGACTAGAAACAAGACTGATAATCAACTAAAGAAAATATTATAAGTAAACACAAGCAAGATTAATGAGGAACAAAACCAAACAAAATCAGAAGATATACAATCAAGAGCAAAACTGCAGTAAGGAAACGCAATGACAGGGCAAGACTGGAATACAGAGCAGCAAATCAGTAATTGTCTCTATGGCACAAGAAGAACCCACAAACACAAGAGGAAAACAGAACAATATAAAGGGGGGAAAGTACTCTAGGGCCAGGTGAGCACAGTTAACGAAACGAGGACAAAAAATGCTAAACAAGAGGGCGTAACCAAGGGAAACAAGGAGGAGGGAATCACAGGAACACATGGTAGACACAAACAAAGACAAAGCAATGTGTTAAGACACAAGACAACCAAAGAAACATTAAACAGGGTGACATGGGTGACCAGGTCCAGCTCTTTAAACAGAAAAAAACAGTTCCTAACAAACGCTTTTGAGCCTAGATGAAATTCAGAAAAGACGAACATTCAAGGCATTAGTCATATCAATAATTACACAGCTTTTCGTTTGCTACTCTAGAGTCCTTTTATATTATATGCATACACTGCTCTGATCGCTTTGACGGTTCCCTGTAAATTCCATCTTCTCACACGCCACAATTGATAAATTGTGTCCAATCCTTGCATGCTGTTGGTCAAACTGCTTTTCAGTTATTGCCTTCAGAAAGTATAAAAACAACAGGAAAACAAAGCCAAAACTGAGATGTTTTCGGCAATCTAGAAATCCTGACCCCAAAAGTTGATTGCCAGCAATGGAGCTACGATCAATTTAAGCTTATGATGCTTTTGGGAAATGCAACCCAGGACATGTCTGGGAAAAAGAGAAGATATAGTCACCCTAATAAAACTGGAGAAAACATCCCTTAGACCTACACTGGAGGAGGGAGTAATGCTGAGTTAAGAAAACTGCCAGCATACTCTATTAACAAGTCATGAATATTTTAGGTTTTGTTGAATTCATATGAATTTAGACTTTCAGTCTCCATTTTTTACAATCTGTTTTGGACTGTTTTACACTGATGTAATGTAATTTTACAAAATCCTACTGCTTAAAAGATCTCTAACATCAAATAAATGTGGTTATAATTATGCATATTACTGTCAGGTGGGCTGTTTATTGGTACTTTATTGGTAACAGCACAGATTAATGGCTTGTTCTGTATGAGGTTCTACAACAAATAGACTATTAACTAACAATTTTAAGGTATGTCTTATAAAGCCTATACTGAGCAAAGCATATTAATATCTTAATTCATGTACAACAGCTGCCTTTTTAATATCAAATGGCAGTAATTGTTTAAGGAAGACTCTTAATTAAATATCTATTAGTTATAGAACATTTAGAATAAAGCATTAATATGTTTTTAAATACTAATAAAGAGCATGTTTGCTAGTAATATGCATACTAATAAGCAACTACTTAATAGTGTAATTAATTCTAAAATTAGGCTATACAAATAATGCAGTTAAGTAGCGTTGTAATGAAGAGGCAGTGTCATTAGATCCAAATGCAGCTTTATTGATAAACAAGAGGAGGTCAGACAGGCAAGGTTCAGAGACAGTAACAGGTGTAACGAACGCAAGGCAGAATCAGCAACAGGGGCAATGCACCGCTAAACCGCTGTGGCGTGACGAGACTCTGGCAGCTCAGTTGTTGAGTCCGCCATTTGAGATTCTGGAGAGTCAGCAGAGACGTAAAGTGACTCTGGCGGGTCAGCGGAGACGTGAAGTGACTCTGGCGGGTCAGCGTAGATGTGAAGTGACTCTGGCGGGTCAGCGGAGTTGAAGACTAGAGTTGAAGACTAGAGTTGAAGACTAGAGTTGGTCCTGTTCAACTCTGGAGAGCCGAACAGGACCAGCAGGGACTCTGGAGAGCCAGATGGGACCAGCAGGGGCCCTGGAGAGCCGGACGGGACCAGCAGGGGCCCTGGAGAGCCGGACTCTGTGAGCTCCTGAAACGGAGCGGACTCTGTGAGCTCCTGAAACGGAGCGGACTCTGCGAGCTCCTGGATCGGAGCGGACTCTGCGAGCTCCTGGATCGGAGCGGTCTCTGTGAGCTCCTGGATCGGAGCGGTCTCTGCGAGCTCCTGGGACGGAACGGGCTCTGGAGCGGATTCTGCAAGCTCCTGGGACGGAGCGGGCTCTGGAGCGGACTCTGCAAGCTCCTTGGACAGAGCGGGCTCTGGAGCGGACTCTGCGAGCTCCTGGGACGGAGCGGGCTCTTGAGCGGACTCTGCGAGCTCCTGGGACGGAGCGGGCTCTGGAGCGGAATCTGCGAGCTCCTGGGACGGAAAATGAAAAACAAAATAACAAAACAAACCCAGGTGAGTTCTAGACAAAACAATTGAAACTATAACACCAAGACAAAACAGAGCAGCAGTGCAATCAGTTACTTGGTGTCTGTTAGGCTTCAATTAAGATAATTGGAAACCCCTGGACATACAATCAAACCTGCCGGTCATTGAACAGAAAAAGTTACTCATAAAAATGATAGTTAAAAACAAACAATAAACTTTCTATGCACACCAAGGAAATGGTACTATGCTGCAATACACATGGTCACTCAACACACAGGATTGCATATACTTGCAGGCCCACGACTAAAAGCAAACAAGGTAGTAAGCCTCACCAATGAACAGACAAAAGGCATTTTAAATACAGGGACTAACCCGAGAACTGTCCAACAGCCAGCAACAGACAGACAGGAGGATAACCTAACTGCTAGCACTCATTCAATGAGCCACATGTCACAAAGGGGCGGTACCAAATATGATGCAGCCCAGAGCCGTTGAGAAACAGCAGTGCGACAACGGAAGTTCAAAACGTTCGATCGTCACGTGATTTACGTAGACCTCAAATAGTTCCAGGAAGTTCATAGCGGGTAAAAATCTGCTAATATTTGAGGATTAATTTGGTTAGCTATCCTTACCTGCCTTGTTAACATATTTTAACATATTTTAGGCTGAAGCTACCATTGTAAATGTCCATAATATGATCGAAATCGTGTTCTTTTACCAAGGTAACTTCAGACTCAGATATATATATATGTGTGTGTGTGTGTGTGTGTTCTTACAACTTGTATGTTGTAGTCAAGTGTAATCACATCTAAATGATAATTGTCATATTACTAATATCATGGTAAATATTAAGTTTGTTCTTAGAAAATTAATTACAAATAAGTGAAGATATTTTAAGATTAAGTGAAAATGAATCTTGTTTAGTGTTTGTATTCTTGTGCACCCCTAAGTTATTATATATATATATATATATATAAATTTAAACAACTTGAAACATTTTTACACATTTTATCATATTTTATTTATGTTGCCTTTTGTTATGCTCTTATTTACACAATCTATTTATACATTTATAATAAAATATACATATAATTAAATAATTCACTTTTATTTGTATAACACTTTTTATGTGCATTATACACATAGTTTCAAAGCAGCTTTACAGAAAATTAATGTTTCTATATTACAAAAAAAGTGTTCTGTTAACAGGTGTAACAGTGTAAAAGTAATTTTCCTATGGCAGAAATGTTCTAAAATTAGGCTATACAAATAATGCAGTTAAGTAGCGTTGTAATGAAGAGGCAGTGTCGTTAGATCCAAATGCAGCTTTATTGATAAACAAGAGGTCAGACAGGCAAGGTTCAGAGACAGTAACAGGTGTAATGAACGCAAGGCAGAATCAGCAACAGGGGCAATGCACCGCTAAACCGCTGTGGCGTGACGAGACTCTGGCAGCTCAGTTGTTGCGTCCGCCATTTGAGATTCTGGAGGGTCAGCAGAGACGTAAAGTGACTCTGGCGGGTCAGCGGAGACGTGAAGTGACTCTGGCGGGTCAGCGTAGACGTGAAGTGACTCTGGCGGGTCAGCGGAGTTGAAGACTAGAGTTGAAGACTAGAGTTGGTCTAGACTGTTCTGGAGAGCCGAACAGGACCAGCAGGGACTCTGGAGAGCCGGACGGGACCAGCAGGGACTCTGGAGAGCCGGACGGGACCAGCAGGGGCCCTGGAGAGCCGGACTGAACATACTCCTCAATGGACAGGCCTCCCTGGCGAAGATGTAGGAGTTGGTCTATCGAATCCATGGTTGGGTAGTCGAAATAAAGCCGCTGGATCTGAGGTGGCGAAGTCTTCTGTAATGAAGAGGCAGTGTCGTTAGATCCAAATGCAGCTTTATTGATAAACAAGAGGAGGTCAGACAGGCAAGGTTCAGAGACAGTAACAGGTGTAACGAACGCAAGGCAGAATCAGCAACAGGGGCAATGCAAGGGTCAGGGCAGGCGGCAGACAGAGATGATATCAAACGGCAGGCAGGGTCAAAAGGCAGGCAGCAAACGGTCAGAGTCGAACAGGCAGTCCAGGTAAACACAGGGAAACACACTCAGGGAAAATGCTTGGAAATGTCAGGCGGGGCTAAACAAGACTTCGCAATGTGTGCATGGAAGTGTGCTGCTTATATGTGTGTGTGTGAATGAGGTGCAGGTGTGGTGAGACAATCAGGGCAAATGAGTGATTGGTGACAGCTGTGTGATTGGTGCAATGGTGGATGGGAAATGCAGTCCGTGGGTAATGTGCAGCTGTAGTGTGGTGCAAGAGATGTGGTGAGTGGCAACCAGATTCGTGACAAGCGTCATATATTCAGAAACATTGAAACATACAGAAACAATAAACAAATTAAAGCAATGGTTACATGATGTGATCATTACAATGCAAGGAAAATTTAGCCATTTTGTATGTTTATTCAGAGTCAGCTTCATCTAAAGTCCTCTCAAGGTTTGGCATCATCTCTTCACAAGTGTTGGGTAATCTGAAGTCTTCACGAGAGGCTCGATATAGTCAGCAGGAGCGATCTATGGATTACACCAACAAAATGTGATGGAATCATACTTGGGAACTGGCACTTTTTCACAAAGAACAGGGAGAAACTTGCCAAACCCAGTGAAGAGACTAATTGTGAGGGTGATGTCTTGTTCTGAGCAAGATAGACAAGCAGAAAAACACAGGAGAAATGGTTGAGTGAGAGGTGGTTCTGCTGACACCATTTAGTCAGGGTACTCACCTCCTCTCTGTAGGCCATCTCATCGTTGTCTGTTATCAGGCCTATCGCCATTGTGTCATCGGCAAATTTGACAATGACGTTAGAACTATGTGTGGTTGTACAGTCGTGTGTGTACAGGGAGTACAGGAGTGGGCTGAGGAAGCAGCCCTGCGGAGCACCAGTGTTGAGGACCAGGGGAGATGAGTGTGCTCTTGTTACAACCTCAACAAGCTCCTCATAAGCACGAGTGTGCATCAGTTAAAGCAGCGCATTAATATAAATATAAATATTAAATATTTTCATTTAAAAAAAACACACACATTTAACCCTCCATCAATTGCATATTTATTCTCTAAATACTAGCTTTTCTTGTAAAACTAACACTAGGTTACTTTTTTCTATATTCTATATACTCGTTGTCTTAAAAAAAAAAAAAAAAACGTTCTATTGGCGCTTTTCCACTGCATGGTACGGTACGGTTCGGCACGGCTCGGTACGGTACGGTACGGCTCAGTTCGGGTCGGTTTGCATTTCCACCGCAGTTTAGTACCGCTATAGAGTGGGCGGGATTATTCACGCGTCGTTATAATTGCGCCGCCTCTACTGCCGTGACATCATCGTAAACGCGCCACAAACAAACTCACAACAAAGAAAGGAGACGGAATAGTGTTCTTCACTCTCGGCATGTGGATGTTTTTAACAACAATGGAGAGGTCTATGAATGCTTGTGATTTACCCCCAGCAGCAGAGACTGTGGTGGCAGTGACACGGGCTGTAACGTTAGATGAGGAGAGCAGAGATGTTCGTGCAGGTGTGCTGCGTTACTTGATTAGTTAACTATTCATGCAGCGTGTTCTGTAAAGCGAATTATCAATAAAATTTGGAATATTTCAAAATGTACAATGTATCCCTTGTTTTTATTTATTTATGTGATGGTTTTTATAATCGCGGCATTAATCATTTGTCTTTTTCAAGAGGTTCATTACGTGCTCATACAATAATACTTTTGAATATAGTCTGGAGGTACACTTATTCGATCAGACTGTTTTTAATTGAAGCAAAACACAGATACAGAGGTAAAAATATAAACAGAAAACATACTCTGAAAATATAGCAAGTTCAAAAGTAACGTTATATACATAAGGCTTTTTCCTTCGGCGTCGTGCCATCAAGCTCTCGGCTATCAATGAGAAGAACGTCTGAACTTCCTCAACAGACAACGACACTGCTATTTTGTGGTTGATGCAAAAATGTGCGTTTGTTTAAACAGAAGTTGCGTCCGATCCTTCGCTGGCTGTGCTGATTTAAATCTAGCGGGTAGGGCGGTAGAGGAGGGTCTCATGTCGCAAGTTCAGTGACGCAGTAATGACGATTTTCTCCGGCCATTCAGTGATCAGCAGAGTTTACACGTCACGTTTTGGTAACGGTACGGCTCGATGGAACCTCGACCGAAGTGGTACTAAAAAAGTATCAGGTACCAGGTACAGTACCCAGTGGAAAACCCCCCAAAAGTTAACCGTACCGTACCGTACCGTGCCGTACCATGCAGTGGAAAAGCGCCATATGTGTACTGCGTTAGGCTAACCAGGACTTGTAATAGCACTTGCATGTTGTTGCTCTTTTGTTGGTTTTGATTGCTTATATAATGTCCTCATTTGTAAGTTGCTTTGGATAAAAGTGTCTGCTAAATTACTAAATAAATTAATCAATAAATATAGAACAGTGATTAAACTGACTTAGAGCTACCTGTGCATAAAGCAGTTATACTGCATACCTACCAGCCAATCAGAATCCAGTATTCTGACAGACCATGGCTTAATTGCATTTATCAAATATATTTATTAAATGTGTTGAAGCATTTATTAAATAGAAATGTTTTGAAACATTTTTTATGTCTTCACTAACTTTATCACTTTAATATATGATGAATAAAATTAATAATTTATCTCTCATTTTAAATATTACCACAAATGTTTGAGTGGTATCATTGTTTCCACTTAAAATTTAAGCAGCAAAAACAGTTTTTAACACTGATTATTATGAAAATAAAATGTTTCTTGAGCATAAAATCAGCATATTAGAATAACCCCTGCTGACCACCTCAACCACTTAAACATTGTGCTCTCACTCAAGAAAATATCCCAAGAAGCTCCTGTATACTATATAATATATATATATATATATATATATATATATATAACTTTTCATAGTCAGATGAAATGCATAATTAATTCTTCAAAAATTAAAAGCAGTCAAACACCCAGACAGGTAAACACGGTCTGATGTGAAAGATTCATATAAAGAACTGAGAATGACCGTAATGCACGCGTTGCCTTGACAAAACGCGAGCCACTCGGAATAAAAACAATATAAATTTCCTCTGGAGAGAAGATTGATGCAGATTAGCGTGTTCTCACTCAAGGGGGAAGAACTGCAGTGCAAGCTTCCGCCCTGAGAGAGCGCTAGATTTGGGGGATGCAGGTGGAAATAGGGCGAGCCCGTCTCCAACCCGTCCGCCAGATCCATGTGCGATCCCCGTGATCTCAATCAGCAGTCTAAACACACATCGCAGGGCTTGACATCAACACTTGTCCGCTTATCCGGGACAAGTGGAGTTTTTAAAAGGCCAACTGAAAGAGAATTTTACTTGCCCGTGCGGACAAGTAGCCTATCCTGATAAAAACACCAATAACAATCACCAGAACATGATAATGATTCTTCATCATTTAGTTTAAATGGCGATCGATAGTGCATAATGTAGTGCATAATGTTTACTGCCTCTCTCAATGAGAAATAGAAACAAATGAGCGCAGCAAACACAAAGTGAGTTAACAATGTGTTAACAAAGTGAGTTAAAGTCAGTTAACATACTGCGGTAAAATTTAGAAATGTGGAGTTTTTATAACATGATAAGCAACATCACACGACCAAGTGTGCTGAATACCATCACGATTGAAAGTGTGACACTGATTTCATATGACAGTTCACTAAACGAGTAATTAATATTAAATCACTTACATTTTAGACGCAATATTGACTGTTTTTGTTGTTTCAGCAGCGAAAATAGTTCATAACAGCAGAACCATAACCTCACCTCGCCTCATCTCACAGATAAAAAATTACAACTAACGTTAAGCGGTAGCTATGCTTAGCAAACAACCAAACATTTCCGTGTTCACTTTCGACAAACCAATCAAATACGTTTACAATCATTTTTTTTTAAATCAGACCAACACATTTTTATTTTTATTCAGGAGTTATTTATATATATATATATATATATATATATACACATATACAAAACGATAACTTTTGATAACAGTAGCCTAAAAATAAAAAATAATAATTGTGCAAACAAGCAAGGACTGGTGGTTGGTGGGACGTGGAGGTGAGGGGAGAAGGGGCAGCGTTTCCTTATGGCAGAGTATGCAGTTGCCATACCCTAGTCCAGTCAGGTGTGCCGTGAAAAATTATCCATACTTCATATCTCTATTATAATTTGTCATTATTATTTTAAATCAGAAGGTTTAAAAATGTTTAACCAATTCCAATCATTAAAAAGAGCTTGTCAGTAAAACTTCGTTACACCGTTGGATCCTCAAGCTCTCAACGAAAGCTCGTAAATTCACCCCGCCTCCTTTCAGATTGACGCGCCTTGCACAGCCTGGAGGAGACAGATCTCTGCTTTTTCGCAGTGCCAGCGTTAATAAATAATAACTGATGTTTGAATACTACAGCGTTTTCTTTACTTAGCAGGCTCATCCAGGGCAGGCCAGGCCCCCCATTGCCCGCCCATGGCGCCGTGACTGATTTCCTCCATCTGATCCATCTACAATTCCCACAAGCACAGCCACCGCTTCACCTCAGAGGAAGCGGGGCTGGCACCGCGAGGAACGCTGGTGAAAACAACCTCCTCAAAGAGAGTTCCCCACCCAGGAGCATCATACGCAGTGGAAGCCACTCAAAAAGATAAATTATGTATGAATTTAATGTCTTTATAGGTATTTTCTTTAGTTTTAGTTTTAATAAATTGTATTTATTTTAGTAACGTTACTTCAACATACTACACGGAAATGAAATAACATGTAAATTAGAATCATTTTTATACTCATACCTTTTGTTGTTTTTATATTTTGAAATGTTTTTAGCTTTATTTTTTTGTTTCCATTTAAATGTTTAGTTTTGAAATGTTGTATGCATTTGTCATTGTATTTAATTTCTCAATTTTCTTAAATGTGTGTATATTTAGTATTTATAGAGTTTTAACTTATAGTTGTAGTTACTTTTTCTTATTTGTAAGTCGCTTTGGATAAAAGTGTCTGCTAAATGACTAAAAAGTAAAAGTAAAGTAAAAAGCCCCTCGATAGCCGACTCTGCATGCTTCACTCCTAATCAGACCACGCACAAACTATGTGTATCCCGTGCTCATGATATAATGTGGGCAGGGAGGAACACACAGTCTATAACATGATCTACTTTTATATGATGGAGCTTTCAGATGCTTGTGGAACTTGACAAACAACTGTAAATAGGACTCACTGAACATATACGTGACTGACACACACAGAGAGCTTTGCTGAATGACAAAAAGCTGGCGCCGGCTGCACCTCACGTGCTTTTAAGCTTCCTGGTCATGACGTCACCCGCACCTAATGTCTTGCCGTCAATTTGACTGATTACACACATATGATTCAGAGCTGGATATCGCTGATGGCGTTCCCCATAGCGTTCGACGCAGCTCGAGTTCCTGAAGGGGAACCAAATTGCCTATCACAGCTATGCTGATGATACCCAGAGTTAAGTAGCCTTATCTCCAAATAACTATAGCCCCATTGACTCCCTCTGCCAATGCATTATTAAATAAACAGTTGGATGTGCCAGAACTTTCTTCAGTTAAACAAGGAAAAGACTGAAGTCATTGTATATGGAAAAAAAAATTGAAGTTCTCAAGGTGAATGCATACATTGACTCTAGGGGTCAAACAAATAAAAATCAAGTCAACAATCTTGGACTGATTCTGGAGACAGACCTTAATTTCAGTAGTCATGTCAAAGCAGTAACTAAATCAGCATACTATCATCTCAAAAACATTTGTTTGTTTGTTTCCAGACAAGATTTAGATAAACTTGTTCATGCCTCAATCACCAGCAGGGTGGATCATTGTAATGGTCTCCTCACCGGCCTTCCAAAGAAGACCATTATACAGCTGCAGCGCATCCAGAACGCTGCTGCCAAGATACTGACTAGAACCAGAAAATCTGAGCTTATCACACCAGTCCTCAGGTCCTTACACTGGCTTCCAGTTACATTTAGGATTGATTTTAAAATACTTTTACTCATTTATAAATCACTCAATTGCCTAGGATCTAAATGCATTGCAGATATTCTCACTGAATATAAACCTAACAGACTCAGATCAGTAGGATCAAGTCAGTTAGAAATACAAAGGTTTCACACAAAACAAGGGTAGTCCAGTTTTAGCTATTTTGCCGCCCGCAGTTGGAATCAGCTTCCAGACGAGATCAGATGTATTAAAACATTAGCCACATGTATAATCATTTTCTAATCTTAACTGTTTTAAGTTCATTTAAAATCAATCTTTATATCATTTTTTTATTGTTGTGATTGTTTTTTTTTATTCCTTGTTTTATTTTAATTTTTAATGTCTATTTCACTTTATTTTATGTAAAGCACTTTGAATTACCACGGTGTATGAAATGTGCTATATAAATAAACTTGCCTTGAATTGAAACTGAAAACACAGTACTGTTACAGCAGACATGTAGCACATTTTATACACGTGGTCAGAATTGAGTGGTCTAAACAAGATTTCCAGGACCTACATCAGGAATATAGGCCCACAACATCAAAAATACAGCAGTATATTTCATTTTACACATGGGGCACTTTTTATCCCTGTGTTCACCAAACCCATCTTGAGTGTTTGCTGCTAAAAAGCTTTTTTATTTATTTATCTGATATAGAAACCAGTGTCATTTAAAGTTCCAGTCGTGTCTGATAACTGAATAGTTTGTTTGTTTTTGGATGAGAGCATCACCACCTACATCACCACATGTTGTTAGGGAGGGATTCAAGAAAAAAAAAAAAAAAAGATTTATTTTTATTTTTTATTTTTCTTGAATCCCTCCCTAACAACATGTGGTGATGTAGGTGCTGTTTGATATATTTTTTAAGGTTTTCTCACCCTGAGACTCAACTATTTTCTGCACTTCTTCAGCTGTGTAACATTTTCTGTTGATTGGAAACTCTGTATTGCCCTGATGGTGGAAATGGGAATTTTCACTGCTCTAGCTCTTTTCTTAAAGTCGCTTCACTAATTTGTGAAGCTCAATTATCTTTTGCTGCACATTATAAATATTTGATTTGATTTTTCTCATTGTGTGGAATTTGCTTTCTCTCCTATTTATATTTCTGCGAAACAGGAAGCCATGGCTGGATAATTTTATGTTCATAATCACCCTGGTGTTTAAAATTGTAAATATGAATAGGAATATACACTATATTGACAAAAGAACTTGACTGGTCTGCAGAAAACCAAGTCCTAATCCCAGCTGAACACCCCTTGTGTGACTTTAAATGCAGACCTTGAGCCAAAAACTCATCACCAAACACCAATGAACACTAATGAACAGTCATACACAATTACATTGAGTTGTGACCCTTTCATATAAGTGTTATTAGAAGTAGTAGTAGTAGCATTATGAAAATGCAATAATAATAAATGCAATACATTTTACAGAGGTTTTGCCTGTGTAGTGAATTGTTTTGTGAGTGTGTTTTGCAAGAAATCAGCGTCTGATAGGAACATCACCACCATTCCAGTGTAATGCAATAACTTACCTTAGTTTTATATTTTATATTGTGCCTCCTCGGCATATACCATAATACCATTGATTAAATTCCTGTATGTAAGAAAAGGACTGAGGGAAAGTGAAAATACAGGTAACCCGTTAGTAATCAATAAAGAATGTTCTAATTATTCTGCAGGATTTATTTTGAACCTGAAACATTAGGCCTATTCTAAAGTAAAAATATTGAAAACCCATTAGTAATTATTAGATAATAATGCAAGAATTACTTAGAACCTGGAACAGTATTATAAAGTGAAATTGTAAGGAACCCATTAGTAATTAATACATAATTATCAAATAAATATGCAGGACTTATTTTGGACCTGCAACAGTAGGCCTATTCTAAATTGAAAATATAGTGAAACCTTTAGTAATTAAAAAATTATTAAATCATTCTGCAAGAATTACTTAGAACCTGAAACAGTATTCTAAAGTCACGTCACACAAAATGTCACTGACTTCCTTCTGGTTCTCACCTCTCATTATGTACAATTATAGAATGAGTCCTTTTGTGTGTGCAGCAAACAAAATGCATATTTATTTTCCATTATAGGCTAATAATAGTAGTAGTGGACTGTAACAAAGTTGCTACTGTAGTAGAGCACTGCAAGCCCGTCGGGACCCGATTATACATCGCCTATGCAATAGGCAAGTATGCAATGCATATATGCACGCATTAGCATACAGGTGACAGTTGACCATGCAGAGCATCAGGGAGAAGTTGGAGCGTGGGGAGGTACTAAAAGTTCCCAATGCTTCAGGAAAAGCTGCATTTTGGCAGAGTTTTGTCTGTATTTATATTTGTGGACATGATTGACGGTGGTGGTATTTATGTTTGAGGCCTATAATAAAAGTTAACCTCTTAGTAGCATGTGTGTGTGTGTTTGTGTATAGCAGAGACAGCATGCGTCAGAGAGCTTAAAGTTATATTGATGTTGGTCTTGGGTCGGCATGAATGTGTTCGGGGGAAATTTTATATTAATATTAATAAACTATTGTTTTCTAAGTCGGTGTCACAAGGATGAAGTTGCAGATACTGACTTGCCATCTCCTCATTAGATCCGCTTTTAATAAATGCATCTACGCATTATGATTATAATGAAAGAGTTTTTGTTTTCTATATGTTTTATTTCGTTAAGTACTCATTTAAAGCTTTCTATAGATATATTTATCATGTCTAAATTGATCAAACACGCTATGATCAGCTCACTGTCTGCCGCTGGTCGCTGGCTACTTTAAAAAACAAAAACTTACATTTAACGAATAAAAAAAATGCTCCGAATGTTTTTCTAAATTAAGTTAATAAAATAACGAAACGAAATACAACCACTTTGTCATTTCATACAAAACTGAAGTATTCTAATTGCTGAAACAGTTTAGTATAAGCTGTTTTGGGAGAAGGGAAAAATTAAATACGGGCTTGGGTCAGACTCGGGTTGTATTTTAGGCCCATGCAGGGCTCTATACTGTAGTAGTACTTTTTTTCTTGTCTTTTTACTCAAGTAATTTTAAAAATGGCAGATAAAATGGTGATGCTGTGTTCGGTCGCCGTTCAGGGACCTCAGCTCAGATAGTGCTCTTATTTACTTTTTTACGTATTTTTGCTTTCTCTCTTTACACACATAACGTCTGCACTGATCAGTTATGACAAAAGAACACTTTTGGACATTGGACAACACTACACTAACCTGTTTCAGGACACTTTATCCACGAATCCAACGTGGCGATTGAAAATACTTCGGAACACGGAGGAGAACAATGGCCACCTGAATAACCCCCCGAGGTGACAGATCAAGAAGCACCGCAGGAAACGCACTGGAATCCGCAACAGACTGAGGGAAATGGCTCACAGTCCTCCTCTACCGAGTATCCTGCTCACTAATGTCCAATCCTTGGAGAATAAGATGGAAGATATTAGAGCCAGGATAAGTTTAGAACAAGACATAAGGGACTGTAACATCCTTTGTTTGAATTCAACATGACTCACGACCTCAGTCCCGAACACTTCTATAACGCCATCTGATAACTTTTTTTGTTTTACAGATGGAAAGAACAGCCGAGGCCGGTAAAACCAAAGGTGGAGGAGTGTATTTCATGATAAACAAGAAATGGTGCGACCCCCAGGTATATCTCCATTTTGTCACGATCTTGCTCACCTCATCTGGAACATCTCTCCATTATCTGCTGCACACTTTATCTGCCCCGCGAGATTTCATCGATCATTGTTACTGCTGTTTACATTCCACCACAGGCAGACACTGGCTTGGCTTTGTTAATGTAGCCGCTGAGTACATCGTGAAGCTTAGACAAACATCCTGATGCTTCCTTTATCATCTCAGAGGACTTTAACAAAGCCAACATCAGGCAGGTCATGCCGAACTTTCATCAACATGTATCCTGTCCAACTAGAGGATCGAATACACTGAATCATTGCTACACTTTTGTCGGGAAACATGAGCGAGTAAAAAGCATTATGCTATGCTCTCTGAGGTGCAGTAAGAGCTGCTAAACTCTAATAGAGGGAGAGAATTGAGTCTCATTTTCAGCTCAATGACTCTCGACGCATGTGGCAGGGACTGAGGTCCATCTGTTCCTTTTGAAATAAATCCTTCGCAGAGGTGAGAGCAGATCCGTTGCTGGCCAAAAAGTTAAACACCTTCCACGGCCGCTTTGAATGCAATGGCGGCAGCGCGACTCTGCCGATCAGCGCGTTAGGAAGCAGCCGAAAGAGCAGCGATGATCATGCTATGATCATGATTTATTTCCTCCTGGTCTGCGGGCTCAGTAATAAACTGACTGCCACTGTGGAAAAACATAACTTCTCTCTTCTCCTGTTTTCCCAGGTATGAATATATTTACTTAAAATGTTTATTTCATTGTATTTGTGCAAATCGAAATGTGTAATATAACGAGTTTGGGTGAGTTTTGAATTGTATCTAATCAAAGAAAGGTGTTTTAATTCACTGAGGATTATAAAACAAGACTGAAGAGTGAGTTAAATTGTGTTTCAGGCCCTGATTAATGCTGATAGAGACAAGAAAAATGATTTATCAGACTGAAATATTGAGTCTATGTCATCTGTTATATTGGTTAAGAGTGTTGTAAGAATTATGTTTCTCCGTGTATGTTGTATACTCGGTTCGGTCGCCATTTTGAGCGTTCAGCACGTGCGTTGTTTCAGTGTGCACGTGTATGAGTTAAATGGAATACAAGAAAATAATTATATCAAATTAATATTTCAAGTGCAATGAAATCTAAAGTGTTTGTGTTGTGAAATCTGGTCTTTAAGACTTTCGGTATCTTAATAATTGGTGTTTGCATTTGTGATTTATTCTTTTTGCACTCATTGTAAACTATGATTATTAATAGAAATGTATCTCAGATTCTCAGTATATACCTTTTGTATCTCCATATCAACTTATATGTATCTATATATTTTCTCATACAAGTATACGGTATATCTAGCAGACTTATCAAGTGTACTTGGGGATTTGTTGTTTAAATTGTATTTCACAAAATGCAATTTGAGAGAGTTGAGTTTTGAAATGTTGAATTCTTTTCAGAATGTACAGAGAAATTATTGCAGTAATAAACTGACTGCCTCTGTGGAAAGACATAACTTCTGTCTTCTCGTGTTTTTCACAGTTTATTCACCGATCCGCAGTGCATAACGCCTGTGTATCCTTTGCTGCTGGCCCAGATATCCCCTAGATCTGAGGCCGGTAACACTATTTATTTATCCTGTACAACTTGTTTGCACATTCTTCTTTCACATCCCTGCTTATATTATTATTTAGTAAGTCTACAGTATACTGTCCTGCACATTTTATTTTATGCTTCTTTATTTTCTATTCTTATTTTTTTTTACCTATATTTATGTAAATTCTCTTGTGTAGTGTTACGTATAATTGCACTGTCCATTGAGCGGACCTGACTTACATTTCACTGCTGATTATATTCTGTATATTGAGTGTGGGATTAATAAAACCTTGAATCTTGATCTTGAAATGAATAAGCCTACTTATAATTTTACTGGAGTAATATTGTATTGGGGTATTTGTACTTTTACTCAAATACTTGATTTGTGGGCCACAACCTGATTATTATAGTGACTATTTGCGTATAACTGTTCATTAGTAGTTATTTCATAGTTATTTTTCTTGAACCTTAACTATTAGATAATTCATTGTTTTGCGCAGGGCCCCCAGAATTCTAGGATCCGCTCTATCTCCTGGGACATCTCTAAAAGTAATATTAATAATAATAATAAAAAAGTTTACCTGAAATGTTGTTTCTCCAAAGGCTGCTCACCCCTATTTTTGACAATAAATATGCTTTAGTGAGAATGATATATATAGTATATCATATGTATTGTCATCCTTTAAACAAACTTTGATAGCAAAAGGACCTCAGTCCACACCTAAAGCTCAATTAGAATGCATTTATAGTTGAATTTAATAAATAGTACTCAGATGTATAAGCATATTCTACTAGACTATACCACATATTAAATATTCTACATACTCTTCACTATAAACACTGGGGTAAGATTACTGGAAACATCATGTGAAAGACACGAATGTGGAAATTGCCCCATCTTTTCCTCCTCTCTAATTACCAGCCTCCATATTGGCTTGCTTTAGGAGAAGAGGAGATAAATTGGTTTCAACATCCTTTTGGGAAATTAATTCATTTGACTAAAGTGACTAAGTAATTACAGTGACATCAAGGTTAATTGCTAGAGCTGTATTGCCATGGTGGCGTCCTGTCAAAAATCCCCATGCAATCTGTTCTCCAAATGCCAGCTAGGATCATGGTGATGGAGCAGGACGGGTTTGACCAGAACAAGTTTCCTAGAAACTTGTGCTTTCTGCAGGCAACAAGTTTAGTTTTGAAGCTTGTTCACAAGAACTGTCACTTGGCCTGTCAACATCTTACAACAAACATGCTTATGAAATTTAATCGGTTTTGGAATTAAATGCAAAAGTAACAATTAAATGTACAACTTTTTATGTGGTGAGGTAAGTCAATTTTGGCTGGATGTAAAAAATATTCGAACAATTTGAACGTTAAACAAGCAAAAACAAAAACCAACAAACAAAATAAAGAAATCCTCAATGACCAATAAAAACCTGAAGTTTGAGAACACACTGCCTTTTGAGAAGTTTCAGTGTTAGTGTAGTATAATATTGTACATCTCAAATTAACCTGCACCTAGAATGGAAAATATGAACAAAACAAATACTGATTGATCACTTTACATGTGCTTTATTCTTGACTAATGAGTTGTAATACAGACCAGGGGTCTCATCTATAAACGCTGCGTACACACAAAATGAGCATATAATATGCATAAGAAATTTTCCACGCACATATCTGGATTTATACAAAATAAACTTGCCGTAAATATGTACGGACATTCTAGATCATCCGTACGAACAAATCGTGAGACGTGTAGATACATTTGCAAGCTTTATTCAAAGGCGTGGTTACAAAACAAGCAAGGTTCATTCAGTGGCAAACAGGAACAACACAGGCAAGACAAAGAGTAATCCTAGGGCAAGCGTGGGTCGATGATCGGCGAACAATATCCAACAGGGCAAGGCAAAGGGTTAATCCAGGAAATACGGGCAGGTATCAAAACAGGCAAGGCAAGACTATAACAACTTAGAGGGCTCTGAAGAGTAGCTATCGCTAGGATATAAGCTATACAATACTCGGAAGAGAGGAAGAGGAAGTCCATGGTTTATGTAGGGTGTGTGATCAGTGCAATCAGCTGTGTGTTCAGTGCAATCAGCTGTGTGTATCGTCAGTGCAATGGATGATGGGAATTGTAGTCTGAGGTGGAGTGCAACAGTTAGTGTAGTGCAAGAGTCCATGTGGTGAGCGAGTGACCTCTGGTGGTGAGTTAAAGGAAGCCCATGAACCGGATTCGGTTGAGCTGGAAGTGCGTTGCTGGGCGCCACCACCACAGAAGGAACTGAAGCGAGCACCGCCAGAGAAATAGGTGCTGTTGTGCCTTCTTGGAGATCGACATGGTGTTGGTGGTCCAGGTGAAGTCCTCTGTGATGTGCATCCCCAGGAAATTAGTGCTGCTGACTCTCTCCACAGTCTAGCTGTCGATGGTCAGTGGGGGGTGGTCAACAGAGTTTCTTCTGAAGTCCAGCACAACCTCCTTTGTCTTCCCCACATTGAGGGACAGGTTGTTAGCACCACACCATTCAGCCAGCTGTGCCACTTCCTCTCTGTAGGGCGTTTCATCATTGTTGCTGATGAGACCTACCACTGATGTGTCATCGGCAAAATTGATGATGTGGTTGAAACTGAACTTGGCAGTGCAGTCGTGGGTCAGCGGCGTGAAGAGCAGCGGGCTGAGCACACAGCTCTGTGGGGCACCTGTTCTTAGTGTGGTTGTGCTCGAGGCGTCCTTAGCATTTGCTCACGGGGGAATGTACAGAGCGACAATAACAATGGCCATGAACTCCCGTGACAGAAAGAACGGTCGACACTTCACAATCATAAAGTCCACCAGTGAGGAAAAGTGTTTTGTCACTGCCACAGCATTGTTACACCGTTCTTTGTTGATATACACACACAAGCCGCCCCCGCGAGTCTTACTAGTCAGTGATGAATCTCTGTCCACTCGGAAGCAGGAAAGTCCATGAAGCTGAATGGCGGAGTCCAGGATGTTGTCGTTTATTCATGTTTCAGTGAAAACAAAAACATAACAATCCCTTGTCTCATGCTGTGTAGACCGACAGAGTTGCATTAAGTCCAGTTTGTTTTCCAGAGAGCAAAAGTTTGAGAGCATGAGTGATGGAATCGCTGGTCTAGTGGGGTTAGCCCTTAGCCTAGCTCGTATACCGCCACGCTTGCCGCGCTTCTGTCCCCTCTCACACCGTCGGCGTCACCGCTTTGTGCCGGTAGCGTCAGTAGGCGCGGCTGCGGTCACAGGGTTCGGCTTCAGCAGCAGACAGAGGCCTTGAAGCTTCTCAGTAGTCACCGGTGAAAGCTGATGTTTGTACACACTGCCGATTTCCAGGAGGCTCTGGTGATCTGCTGATGTGTTTCCGAGTGTTTGTCTGATGATTTTGCGATAAAGTCAGACAGTTTGAAGACGAGGAGACGAGACTAACAGACAAAAAACACAGTTTTTGGAGTATCTGGAGTAGCCGTTTCGTCCAAACGCGTCGCCATCTTGGTAAAAACATCTTGGTAATGAAAGGTTTGTCTACATTACTAATTTCCATGAGTACAAATCTTAATGTTTAAGCATATATTGATATTCTAGAGAATTGTGTGCTTCTAATTTTATAGTAACAGTTTGAACAGGACCATTTTCTATTCTAACATAACAGTGCCGATGTGTATAAGGCAAGGATCAAAGAGAAATAATGATTCAGTGTGGAAGAAATTGACTGGTCTGTAGAAAGCCAAGCTGAACACCGTTGGTGTGACTTTAAATGCAGACCTTGATACAAAAATGTATGGACCAACACCAGCAGATGACATTGCACCCCAAATCATCACAAACTGTGGAAACTTAACACTTAACTTCAAGCAACTTGGGCTATGAGCTTATCCACCCTTCCTCCAGACTCTAGGACCTTGGTTTCCAAATGAAATCGAAAACTTGCTCTCATCTGAAAAGAGGACTTTGGACCACTGGGCAACAGTCCAGTTCTTCTTCTCCTTAGCCCAGGTATGAGGCCTCTGATGACAACTGTAGCCAAATTCCTTGACATGTCTGTGTGTGGTGGCTCTTGATGCCATATTCTAATTTGTTGAGATAGTGAATTGGTGGGTTTTTGTTAAATGTGAGCCAAAATCATCACAATTAAAATAACCAAAAGACTTAAACTACTTCAGTCTGTGTGCATTGAATTAATTTAATACACGAGTTTCACAATTTGAGTTGAATTACTGAAATAAATGAACTTTTCCACAACATTCTAATTTATTGAGATGTACCAGTATGCTTAAACATTAAGATTTGTACTAATGGAAATTACTATAGTAGTCAAACCGTTCATTAGAAGGGGGTGACCCAATAAGTTTGGCAATACAGTGTATGTAAAATAATTAAACAATAAAAATTAAACACCATATAAATCAAAACTGCTTAACTATACTGAATTAAATTTCAACCTAGGAAGTAGCATAGGACTGTGCAAGCTTTGGTGGTTTTGATGGAAGTAATGTACTCTGTCTATGTTTTGATCATTATTTTGAATCAGAACCAGGCATAGCTTCTGACAAAAACGTCCCAGGTTACGTATTTAACCATGGTTCCCAGAGGGAACGAGACGCTGCGTCGAACGCTATGGGGAACGCCATCAGTGATATCCAGCTCTGAATCATATGTGTACTTCAAGGCAAGACTTCAGGTGCAGGTGATGTCATGACCAGGAAGCTTAAAAGCACATGAGGTGCAGCCAGCGCCAGCTTCTAGGAATGAAGCTGAACTCTAGTAGGATGCCGGAAGTATGTCCCTGCGAGGTCCCTGCAGGGTGACCACACATAACCGCTCCCCAACCGGTCAGGGATGCGTCCGTCGCTAGCGTTACGCGGTGACAAAGAGCTCCCAAAACCGGGCCCTGAGACAAGAACCAAGGTTTCCTCCACATGTCTAAGGCACGTAGACATCACCGCGTGACCTTGAACGTGCAAAGCGGTTTCCCCTCGGGGAGAACCCCTTGGTATTGAGCCACCACTGTAGGGGTCTCATGTACAACAGGCCAAAAGGTATCACGTTGGATGCAGCTGCCATCAGACCCAGCAATATTTGAAAACAGCTTGACAGTGAGTGACAGGCCTTCTCTGACTCTCCTGACCGTAGTGAGAATCGACTCGATCCGAGCAGAGGACAAACGTGCCTGCATCGGGGTCAAATCCCACACCTAGATAAGTGGTGCTCTGTAATGGAGAAATCACACTTTTCTTGGCATTTAGTCTTAACCCCAACTCTTTCATATGAGCGAGAACGACATCTCGATGTCGAACCGCCATCTGCTCTGAATGAGCTAAAATCAACTAATCGTCGATATAATTGAGTATGCAGATGCCCTGGAGTCGTAGAGAAGCCAGAGCAGCATCCACACACTTTGTGAAAGTTCAGGGTAAGAGTGCTAGCCCAAAGGGAAGAACCAAATATTAATACGCTTTGCCCCCAAAGCACATCTCAGGAACTTCCTGTGATGGAGAAGGAGTATGCATCTTCTAGATTGCTTGTGACCACCAGTCCTCGGATCTGGTGTGAGACACGTGCTTGAAGAGAGCTTTCTGAACTTCAGTTGTATGACTGAGCGGTTCAGTTAACTTAGATCTAAAAAGGACGCAACCCCTTTCCCAGGAACAATGAAGTACGGCTGTAGAACCCATACTCTTTGTATAGAGGAGGGACCACCTCGATGGCCTCCTTCCTCAGGAGAATGCTCACTTCTTGTTCCATTACCAGAGCCTGCGTGGGAGTGACCCTGCTGAAAGGCGGCGGCAGAGCGCCGCGATAGCCTTGTTCTACAGTGTGCATGACCCATCGAGACACATTTGGCAGTAGTTTCCACGCTGCCAAATAGTCTACTGACTGGCCTCTGGTGTGATAGAGGTGCTAGCTCGGTGCCCTGAACTGGAGGACCAGCAGGGGACGGCCGCTCTATCTGCTCTAGAGACCCCTAAAAGGGCGGCTAGCCTCTCAGCTCCGCTATGTTTCCGGTTAGAAGAGACTGAGAGAAGTGCTCGCTGGAGACTGCTGCGTCCTGGAACACTGGCAGGGTTAGCAGACTGATCTTCTGAGGGCACTGAGGAGAGAATGGGCACCATGTAATGCGGTGTACCCCGCTCTTCCCCAGAGGGGGCTGCCCTCATAAGTCCTGGGCCATGGCATCAGGACTGCCTCAGAAGCCTCCTATTGGAAATGACGGTCTTCAGACCCGCCTCATCTCTTAAGAAGAATAAAGAACCAGAGTCTGCTCAGGCAGGACCCAATGAGACACGCTTGGCAGGGGCTCCCACACCGCCAGGTGACCTACTAAGGGAACCAGTCTCTCGAGACTGGAACACTGGCAGGGTTAGCAGACCGATCTCCTGAGGGCACTGAGGAGAGACGGGCACCATGTGATGTGGTGTATACCGCTCTTCCCCAGAGGGGCCGTCCCTCAAAAGCTCTGGGCCATTGGTATCAGGACGTTCTAGCCAAAGACTATCCAGTAAAAATGACGGTTTGCAGATCCGTCTTCGGCCCAGGAGTGCCACTCTGACTCCGACACTGACTCTAGCGAGTATGAGATGTGACATTCCTTGAATGAGGAGCTGGAACACGATTGGGGCTGCTCCGCCCAGCAGTCCCTGCTGACCACCTCAACCTCCTCGGAGGAAGAGAGGTAAACATTGTGCTCTCAATCCAATCCAGAGAAAATATCCCTAGAGGCTCCTGTAAACCATATATAATTGTATCTCTTTCTCTACATAATATATATATATATATATTTGAAACTTTTGATAGATGAAATGCATAATTAATTCTTCAAAATGAAATGCAGGCAATCACCCAGACAAGTAAACATGGTCTGATGGGAAAGATTAATTTAATGAACTGAGAATGACCGCCGTAATGCATGCGTTTCCTCTGCAAAACGCGAGCCACTCGGAATAACAACAATATCAATTTCCTTGGAGAGAAAACTGCTGCAGATTAGCATGCTCTCACTTAAGGGGGAAGAACTGCAGTGCAAGCTTCCACCCCGAGAGAGCGCTAGATCTGAGGAATGCAAGTGGAAAAAGGGCGAGCCCGTCTCAAGCCCGTCCGCCATATCCATGTGCGATCCCCGTGATCTCAATCGCCGCAGTGCCTCAGCAGTAGCGGGACCGGACCGTGAGATCATAGGCATGGACACACTCCTTGGAGCGTGCCCGGCGGGAGCGCAATGAATTGCAGCGGGAAAAACATGATCAGCCCCTCCTTTTTTCTCCCCAGAAAAGTTTTTTCTTTATAACTTTATTTTGTTTTATATTCATTCACAATATGCATGTGCAAACATTACGTTTTGAAAAACATACGCAGTGAAAGCCACTCAAAAATGCGGGCAGTCGGCCCCCTCTAGAGCCGACTCTGCATGTTTCACTCCCAATCAGACCACGCACAAACTGTGTGTATTCCACTCGTGATATAACGTGGGCAGGGAGGATCACACAGTCTATAACGTGATCTACTTCGACATGCTGGAGCTTTCAGATGCTTGTGTAAATTGACAAAAAACAGTAAATAGGACTCACAGAACATATATGTGACTGACACACAGAGAGCTTTGCTGAATGACAAAAAGCTGGCGCCGGTTGCACTCACATGCTTTTAAGCTTCCTGGTCATGACCCGCACACGACGTCTTGCCGACAATTTGACTGATTACACAAATGATTCAGAGCTGGATATCACTGATGGCGTTCCCCACGGCGTTGGACGAAGCTCGAGTTCCCTAAGGGGAACTTCTTATTTTGAACTTGTGAATTTTCTTTTTGGGGAGGTTTGTTTGCTTGTTTGTTTTGTACGCAGAGGCCCTGTTCTTTCTTTTTGCATGTTAAGACAAAATACAACAAAATATTCTTTGAGTCATTAATTCTTTTGTGAAATTCTCTTAAAAAAAAAAAATCCAAAATTAATTTTAATTGTTCCTCTCCCTAATAAGCCGTTTATGGGCTTAGAACTTAGAAAAAAAAAAGAAGACATTTAGACAAGAAAATATCAGCAGACATGACGTTTCTGATCAGTGATCAATCATTGTAGTAAGTGTTCGAATACAGCCTGGGCAGTCTGAAGCTGAAGTGAGGTGAACTGGAGGTAAAGGATGTCCATGGGTGTCCCAGTAGGCCACATTACATATCTAGGAGCATGCACAGACTGCAAGAAAAGGTCATTCTTCAACCAGGAGTGATTAATAAGACATGCAGCCAAGCATCACCAGCTTTCTCAATACCCTGACTTGAACAGATATCCCCTCCCTGAGAGAACCGCAAATGAGAGGAGATCAAAAGTGATCAAATAATAATCTGCTGGACACTATTGAGGGTTAGTATGATTGGTCCATATTTAAAAAGTGCATAGTACAACTTAAAATTACTGAATCATATCAATGTCTGCTATACATTCCCTTTGTACTTACAACATTACTATGTACTTATTAGTTTGTTATTATGCAGTTTGGTGTTATTACTTTAGTAAGTACACATAACATGTGAATATGGTACGTTAAAATGAAGTGAAATAAATAGGAGTAAAAATGGTACTTTATGGCAGTGGTTCACAAACTGGGGTCTGCGGCCCCCTGGGGGGCCACTGGATGGCACTAGGGAGCCGCAAAGAAATTCTAGAATATGAAATTATTTTAACTATTATTTTATCTGTATGTAAGTCAGGATTGTCCTATCTGAACTATGATGTATTTAAAAAATAGAAATATAAAAAAATATATATTAATTATATGCAGCACACTACTTTGAAACTTCACCAAACCATTGACGTACTAGTGAACACAATGACATGAACATGCTGATAAATGTTAAGACTAATTCAAATGTACACGTTTTTAGATAGAGGATGCAGTGTCTCATCTCAGAAGCTGAAGAACCCAGCATGAAAAAACGAAACTGTGTAAATTTGACAAATCGTACATAGACTATGGCTTTATTGAATATAGTGACGGCAGACCACAGTGCACACTGTGCTTGAAGATTTTATCCGTTGAAGCACTAAAACCATATAAACTCAACTGACATGTCACAACAATTCATCCGGAGCATGCAAATTAAAGTAAGGATAATTTATTCAGAGAAATAAAAAGAAGAATATGTCAAGCAAAAGGTACGAATGACTAACATCACAACAATACACGAGAAAGCACAGCAAGCATTGCATATTGCAGCCCTGCGAATAGCCAAATGTAAAAAGCCTCACTCGATCTGGAAGGAATTAATACTTCCAGCAGCAGTGTATATGATCTGAGCAAAATCTGCATTGCATGATTTATTTTATATTGTAAAACTTGTATAATAGTGTATGTCTTTAATATTGAAAAACTATTCATTTTTTAAGTAGAGCAGACATTTTTTTATGTTTCTTGCAGAAAAACAGATTGCTGAAAAAAGCAGATTGCTGTTCAAATTGCAAACCAAACTTGAGCCACTGTCATTTACTCAGTTAAAATGTAAGAAGTTTAATGCACATTTTTTCTAATCAAATGTAAATTAACTTTTCAGTATTGATCTTCTACTATGGACATCATAAATCACTGTTCAGTATTCAATACTTTTGTTGCACTTTTCAGACTCAAAACTCTTTTTTAACAATTTGATATATTTTATGAAATGTAGATTTAACAAATTTGTATATTCAACATCAGAGACATAAGGCTACCAACAAAATTGTTGTTCCAGCATTTTACAAATTCATTTGTTTTTGGTACAATCTAAAAGTACAATTGTAATTTTGAGGATGTTTTCATCATACATTTTGTGGGGGGGGGGGGGGCACAAAAGGATTCACCCTATCTAAACCCTACCTAGTATATAAAGCTTAAAAGCTTTTTTTTTTTTAAATACAGTAAATACATCAAAAGTAACAGTTTTGGGTAAAATATATTAACTGCGCTGTAGCCCCCTCACAAGGCTTCACAATCATTAGAAGGCTGATGTAAGGTTGTTTTTTTTTTTGGCAAGATATTTGGTCCCACTTTATATTAGGTTGCCTTTATATAATGTGGGACCAGATATGTTAGTTTATTAAAATCTAGAATATCAACATTTTAATTTAAATAGGTATTTCTTTCAAGTGTATTTATTTCTTTCATATACTATTTTAAAGATTGGTAATGTACAAGAACATATCATGACTGCATCATACTCAATGCTATTTGTTGAGAAACCATCCCTTCATCCCTACTTTCAACCAGTGGGATGGATGTTCAACTGAGTTAATAATTGGGCTGCCCAAGGTTTTCTACTAGTTTTGTTGATGGCAGCACTTTAAAGAACAGATATGCCATTCCCGTATCAAATAATGGTAAACATTTCGACTGCTTGCAAATTAGTTTTTATATAACTAGCTTGTGGGTTAATATAAATAGTCTCTTACTGTAAATAAAGTAACTGCTTGGTTTATATTGGCAGAACCTCTTACATCTGGCATGCCTGAGGCATGGCTTAAATGAGCTTTAACCTCGGCCTCTCTCCATATCATCATATATTTCCCCTCTCCTTCATCTCTCACACAACCCCTGCCTAGCTTCTCTACCCTAGCTTGCTTATTTTCTGCACTGGCTAGTGCCATGGCTTGCTTTGTATCAATAATCTCTGACACTGTGTGCTATTAGATACACCACATCTGCCTAGCATACCTGATTACTGATGATAGATGTTTAAACTCTGCATTCTATATAAATTCTCAACTGGAACATCATATAGCCCTTCATTTATTTGTTTGCATACAAAAAGTATTCTTGTGCCTTTGTAAAGTTGCGGTTGAACCGCTGATGGCAGATGGACTATTTTGATGATGTCTTTCATACTTTTCTGAGCCTTGGCAGTCAATAGGACAGTCGCAAACCAAATTTAATTTTAATGATTTCTCATCCAAAATATCTTAAATTGTGTTCCGAAGACGAACGAATATGTTACAGGCTTGTAACAACATGGGGGTAAGTGATTAATGATAACATTTTCATTTTGGGGTGGAGTACCCCTTTAAATGAGGAACGCAAAGCCTTGGAGAGATTTTTTATTAAAGGATTAGTTCACTTTCAAATAAAATGTTCTGATAATTTACTCACCCCCATATCATCCAAGATTTTTATGTATTTCTTTCTTCAGTCGAAAAGAAATTAAGGTTTTTGATTAAAACATTCCAGGATTTGTATTCAAATATAAATAAATATAAATATATTTATTATATAAATACATTTTAATTTGAAAGTGAACAAATCATTTAAGTGTCCAAACTCCTAATCTTAGATTTGTTTGTATTTTTGTTTTTACCATTGAGAAAGAACATCTCAGGTTACGACTGTAACTATGGTTTCCTGACAAGGGAACGAGGCCAAAGACGGCGCTATTGGAATCCTGATGTGACCTGTGATGGCATACCGCGGAAGATTAAAAGATGGAACAAAGCAGCATTAGCTTCTGATTGGCTAAAACAAGCTGCTCACAGGTATGCAGGACGTATGGCAAGCCAATGCAGTGTCTCGTTCCCTTTTTCTGGGAGCAATGGTTAGTTATAATCTGAGATGTTCCCTTTCAAGTAATTTGGCACCGTATCCAATGGTGATGCTATGGGGAATGAAAAACTCACTGCTCCATACTGATAAATGCCTGTCCTAGTGTGAATCACTCTGAGCACATCTTAGGATGATGGTACTTGTCGTCCTGGTGTGGAGACCAAATCCAGGCTATAAAACCCAACAAATGAGTGAGGGGAAGACCAGCCCACAGCATTCTTGGAGGGAAACCCCAGACAGTAAAATTGTTGATGCTGCCATACTCCTGGGCCCTCACAGCTAGTGAGGGATGCGTTTGAAGGCTGTAGAACAGTAAAACAATCACAGCTGTAAAAAAAGATTCTAAAGCAGAATATTTTAGTTTTAAAAGAGAACAAAACCAAAATAATTTTGGTTGGTTCAAAGTCATATGTGCCCATATGTCCCCACTGTGCCCTTCATTTTGGTCATCTCTCTTCGTACTTTAATCCTATGGTAAAAATCTTGGTGTTTTATTTTATTTTAACATGGGTTTTGAGAAACAAATTACTGCAGTGGTAAAATCAAGTTTATCAAAAATCAAATCTTTACTCTCTGTAAAAAAGTTCAAACAGATTATTCACTTGTTTGTTCAAACTCGTTTAGATTACTGTAACTCATAATACTATGGGATAAGTCAGTCTTCTATAATGCATTTACAGATGGTCCAAAATGCTGCTGCAAGATTGATTACAGGCAGACGAAGGTTCGACCACATCTCACCCATTCTTATTTCCCTAAACTGGTTACCAGTCAAATATATAATTATTTTTAACTTTTGTTTTCAAATCTCTGCAAAATCAAGCTCCATCATAACTCTCCGAGGCAATATCTACTTATAAACCAAATAGGTCTCTAAGATCCAGTAATCTTGGTCTCCTTTCTGTTCCTAGATCTAGGTTCCATTGCAGAGGTGATCGAGCCTTCGCTGTTGCTGGTCCTAGTCTATGGAACAAATGACCAGCTTCAATTAGAGCTGCGCCCTCTTTGCCTGTATTTAAATGCCGGCTTAAAAAGCATCTTCTGTCAATAGCTTTTATCTAGCCATGTCAATTGTATTGTTCTGCTGTGTTTTGATGTTTTGTTGTCTCTTATTTGTTTTATTTGCATTGTATTGTACAGCATTTTGGATCAACCGGTAGTTGTGTGAAAGTGCTTTATAAATAAAGAAAGAAAGAAAGCTGTAAAACTATCAATTTACATATTGTCTGCTTGGAAGCTGGGGAGCATCTCTAGATTTTCCAAGTCAAGTCACATTTATTTATATAGTGCTTTATTCAATACAAATTGTGGTCAAGTACATTTCCATGTCAACTGGGTGTGGTTACATGCACTGATTTTCATCAATGCAAATTAATTCTTTATTGGGAGCAGCCTAAAGACTACATATGAAGTAGACTTGCTCACTCAGTCAAAAACAAGGGGTCGAGGGTCTGTCCATATAAACTTGAAGTCGAATGGCTTCAAAATGGTAGTGGGGAATCCCCCAAAGGGAAGTGATTAGGGAAATTTGAAAGTGTTTGTCTAAAAGTAAACTGAAACGCAACCCAAGATTATAAAATATTCTAAAAGTGTGTGGAGAAGCCCAGCCTGCTGTTACACAAATATCCTCCAAGAACATTCCTCTAAGCAAATCTTCGGAAGAAGCCACACTATGGGATCAAATACCCACCAAATGTATTGCATTTGTCACTCACTGTTTTCTCCAGAGCTGCTCTATAGATGAATAAAATAATTTCATGATTGATGGATTTTGCACAGTTACTTAACTGAATAAACAATGAACTGATTTCAACTGAATAATGACTGTTTACTGTTGTCTTTTTATAGCTGTTGTACAAAATAATTTCATTTTGTTTGCATCATTAAATCAGTTTTTTTTTTATCACTGTTGATAGTTAGCCCCCCCAACAGGTGCGTCCTGCGCCGTATAACATCCAATGGGGAGGGCGGGTGGGCACTCTGGAGGCCTCAAGGGGCATGGAGACAGTACAGGTGGCCAAGGCCGTAAAAAGGGTTTGAAAATTAGTGAGGTCCAAAGTAAGGTGTTAAGAATTGTGCTATAATAACACCCACAAATGCACTCCTAAACTTCAAAATAGACAGACATGTTGATGATTGCGAAAGTTTTTTTATTCAAAATAATGTTTTACATTTCACAGATGTGTGTGTGTGTGTGTGTGTGTGTGTGTGTGTGTGTGCGCGTGCATGTGCGTGTACTACTCTTCATTCCTTGGCTCACTGAAATGACAAAATAAAAAAAGACAGATTCAGACTTCAGACAGAGAGTTTATAATCAATGCAAATGCAAATGACTGTTGGATGACTATACTCTTTACAACATGCATTACCTTTCCATTGAAAGCTAGCTGTATCCTCCTGTGGCCAGAGGCATCCCACCGTCTAAGGACTCTCTCCTTGTCCAGCTTAACTTTTTGATGAACATGCATCAACGCCAGTCCTGTGAGCCTTTCACTAGACATAGAAGATCTGAGCCATGTTTTGAGCCTTCGCATTGCAGAGAATGACCGTTCACATTCACATGTTGTCACTGGAAGTGTAAGAAAAATTTTCAGCATACACTGGATGTTGGGGAAGAAGGACATCTGTGTTGTTTTCAGAGTTTCCAATGCTGATGCAGGCAGCACCCCATCTTCAGAGTGAAACTTGTGCCTCCAGCATTCTATTTCCTGCTCTACTGTGTTTGGATAAGGTAGGTCCTCATGGTTCCACTTTACCATTCTTTGCTCTCTTTCTTCTGTGAGTTTCTTCAAAGATTTTGGTACCAGGTAAGCTGCTAGTAATGCAGGCTCATTACTTTCAGAGAATCTCTCATCCAGCTCACTAGTTATGTGATCGATGAAGGGATAGAAAAGATTCACCCGGTAGTGGTCTTCCACTGACTCTGTAGATATGTTTGCTCTGTAATTCTGTTTTACTGTTATTCTACGCTTTGTTGGGACCACATCAACTGAGTTGGCCAATGCTGTGGCTTTTTGAAAACATGGACTGAATCCTTGCTCATTTCTTTGTTTGGCTATGACTTGCCGTACATTTCTTGCCTCCTCGTATGCTGTGATGATGTCCAAGTTGGTAGACTGCAGCTTTTTGGTTAGAGGTAGCATATAACCCAGCACTTTGTTGGCTATTACAGCAGTAATGATGGTCTCAAATGTTCCAATACTATGCCGGAGAGTACTGGCCTTTCCAGAGGTGGTAGTTACTTCTGCCTCCATGGTCTCCAAAACAGAATGTATAGCAGTGAACTGCTCCACAAAAGCACTCAGTGCGTTTGCTCTGCTACCCCATCTAGTGTCTGACATCAGTGGGATCCCTGCTGTTTTGGTTGCCCTTCTCTTCTACTCTCTGCCCGCAGGGCATCTTTTCTGGCCCCTGTGGCTGAGAAGAACACTGCAATCTTTTCTACGATGGACATTGTGTTCCTCACCAAAGGAAGATCAGAACAACCATGCACCACAACCAAATTAAGTGCATGGCTCCTACAATGGGTGTACATTGCCCTGGGGTACAGTTCCTTGACTCTCTTTTGTACCCCACTCACTTTGCCACTCATTGTAGAGGCCCCATCATAACCCTGACCCCTTAGGAAAGTTGTTTGAAGACCCCACTTTGTCAGCTGATTGAGAATGGCTGAGGTTATTGTTGCCGCATCTTGTTTGGGCAAGGGACAGAACCCGAGAAAATCCTCCTTTATCTCTAGGTTTTCTTCCTCCTCATTGACGTAACGGACACATAAGGACATCTGTTCAGTCCCACTTATATCCATGGACTCATCAGCTAATACAGTGAAGTACTGGGCTGCCTGTATTCTATTGATTAGGGTCCCTCTGATTTCCTCTGCACAACATTCAATAAGCTCATTCTGAATTGCGGGTGAAAGGTATATTGCATTTTTGCAGTCTGCATGTGTTGCTTTAAGGCCACATCAAATTGTGCTTTCCAGTTAACGAAGTGGTTAAAGTTTCCATTCTCACTGTCCCCCTCCCAGCTCCCTCGGAATGCTGCATTTCGCTGGCCAAGACACACAATTATGTCAATAATAGATAGAAGACTGTTACGATTCGCAATGACTTTTTCCTCATATTTCTGGCTGATTATTGAACTAATGTCCTTTCTTTTTTTTTGGACAACAGAAAGGAAGTTTTCTGCCTTTTCTGTGGATTTTCGGTGTCCTTCTGTTAAACTGTGTCTTGGGATGATACCTCTCTTTTCACCCACAGCATTCTTCCAGTCAGTGAAGCCCTTTGTAAGAAAACTAAAGTTTGAGCCCTTTAACTTATTAAAGCTGAGGCAATGAGCACAATATGCTGAATCCTCAAATGGTGAGTAACGAAGCCATTCATATTTTTTCTCCCACTGGACATTGTATTTTAGTTGTTTTGCGCCAAATTTCCGATAGGGATAGCTATGCTGCTCTGGTGGTATCCATCTATTTTGGAGCAAACAGGTTTTATCTCCATCTGAGAGGCTCTCGCCCTTATTTATTTTTTTCTTCATTCTCACAGGGTCAAAGGGATGAAGAGTCCCTTCATCAGTGTTCTCGCTGCCCTGCTCATCACTGATGTCATCCTCATCTAAGTTCCTCTGCTCTCTGTCCTCCTCCTCTGTCTCCTGATCTCTATCTTCCTCTCTGTTGCTCTCCTCTGTCTCCTGATCTCTATCATTCTCACTGTTGCTCTCCTCCATCTTGTTTTGATCTCTATCCTCCTCTCTGTTGCTCTCCTCCATCTTGTTTTGATCTCTATCATCCTCTCTGTTGCTCTCCTCTGTCTCCTGATCTCTATCCTCCTCTCTGTTGCTCTCCTCCATCTTGTTTTGATCTCTATCATCCTCTCTGTTGCTCTCCTCTGTCTCCTGATCTCTATCCTTCTCACTGTTGCTCTCCTCCATCTTGTTTTGATCTCTATCATCCTCTCTGTTGCTCTCCTCTGTCTCCTGATCTCTATCCTTCTCACTGTTGCTCTCCTCCATCTTGTTTTGATCTCTATCCTCCTCTCTGTTGCTCTCCTCTGTCTCCTGATCTCTATCATCCTCTCTGTTGCTCTCCTCTGTCTCCTGATCTCTATCCTTCTCACTGTTGCTCTCCTCCATCTTGTTTTGATCTCTATCCTCCTCTCTGTTGCTCTCCTCTGTCTCCTGATCTCTATCCTTCTCACTGTTGCTCTCCTCCATCTTGTTTTGATCTCTATCCTCCTCTCTGTTGCTCTCCTCTGTCTCCTGATCTCTATCCTCCTCTCTGTTGCTCTCCTCTTTGTTCTCATATCCATCTTCCTGATCTTTCAATTTAGGCTTTTTTTTAAGAAATACATCTAACGTATTTTGCCGGAACCTTTTTGCCATTCTACACTCTCTCTGTTCTGTCTTCTAGAGTGGTCATTTTTATCAAGCTCGTATATTTAAGTTCAGTCATTTATATATATATATAAGTAGATAGATAGATAGATAGATAGATACACTGTATGAATATGAGGTACCGTATAAGTAACGTTAGGTAAGGTAGCAGTTCCAAAATAGTTTTTGTTAATAGTTGGTATGTGTGACGAGACCACAGTCATTTAGAAATACATTACAAAAACACAGTGAAAATAAAGTAGCATTTTGAGGGTTAAGGTCTGTTACCATGGTAAATTTATGCGCAACGAGCACAGTAGCCTATGACTGACAGGACTGGAAAGCTCGTTTTTAGGTGAGGAATTTTTATTTTATAACAAGTTATAAAAACGTTAGAATAATGACACCGATATAAAACTTGACAACATCTCATTTGACCGTAAATACTGAATGAGGAAAAAGCGTTTTTGATAGTCAACCGCTTTCACGCACATCTGTCAAAATAAAAGTCTAGCGTCAGAAAAAAACAGAATTACGTTTGTTGTTTCTTTGAATGCACACTCCGCAACCCACTCAAAACGTTTTTGCGACCCACCAGTTGAAAACACTGCTTTAATTTATGTTTTTTGATGACTTAAGGTTAACTAAAGAGCATGAGACGTCATCCTGCTGGTCAGTAACGTTATTTGGCATAGCCTATTTCATTCTGTAACAAACATATTTGTATTATGCTACTGTTTTTGTTGGTGTTAATCATTTCTTTCAGATATTAACGATGATCACTGCGTTTGTCTTACCAATGGTGGTATCTTCCTGTCAGCAATTAAATTACAGTTTGTCTGTAAGCTTTTTTTATTAATGTACAATGTTGCCAGATATTGCTATGAAAACAAGCAATTTCAAAAGAAAGAAAAAGATATCCGAAATAAGTTCAAAGCTTGTGTTTTGTGAATAAGATTAATATATCACTAACACTAACGTTCAACTTTACACTTTATAAACGTCCCAAGACTCCCAAAGTGTCACAATAAATTGGAAAAACGAGTAACAAAACACGTATAATAGGTGCATCTGGCAACAAATGGAGGCATACCCGTGCTCTCACTCAACGCGCTCTCAAGCCCCGTTCACTGCGCTAGCTTCTCGCAGCAACATGATGAATTGCAAACACTCATATGATATGGGGTGGTTTAAATGGCAAAATAATCATTCAGAGAGCTTGACATTTTATTTTTGAATATAAAAAAATGACCGAGGTCCGGACCTCGGTGACCTCATAGCTGGCTACGGCCGTGCAGGTGGCCTCCAGGGCGGTGCCCTTTCCGGGACCAATGGCGGAGCAGATAGTTCTGGAGGCCATGGGGGATCCGGGGACTCGGGCGACCATGGCGGATCAGGCGATTCGGGTGGCCATGGCGGATCAAAATCTTCTTGGGGAAGTCCACAATCTCTGGGGGGCGTTCCGGAGTGGAGCTGGAGTGGATTCGGCGAGCTCCTGGAACGGAGCGGTCTCTGGAGTGGATTCGGCGAGCTCCAGGAAGGGAACAGGCTCTGGAGTGGACTCTGCGAGCTCCTGGAAAGGAGCAGGCACTGGAGGGCGCTGGCGAGGAGCCGGCACTGGAGGGCGCTGGCGAGGTGCGGCCACAAGGGGGCGCTGGCGAGGAGCCGGCACTGGTTGGCCTTGGTGAGGAGCGGCCACAAGGGGGCGCTGGCAAAGAGCCGGCAGTGGCGGGCATTGGCGAGGAGCGGCCACAAGGGGGCGCTGGCAAGGAGCCAGCACTGGCGGGCATTGGTGAGGAGCGGCCATAAGGGGGCGCTGGCAAGGAGCGGGCTCTGGAGGGCGCTGTCTCGGAGCAGGCATTGGAGGTTGCTTTCTAGGAGTAGGCACTGGAGGGCGCTGACGCTCGGGAAGCGCTGAACTGGACGGGGCCAACGAAAACGAAGGTGAGCTGGGCGGGACCAGCAGAGACGAAGGCAAGCTGGGCGGGACCAGCAGAGACGAAGGTGAGCTGGGCGGGACCAGCAGAGACGACTGAGAGAGGAGAGGGCCCAGTTCGATTTCCAGATCAGTCTCCCAGTCTATCCGATGTTCCTCCATGTCCAGCAGTCCCAGCTGTATAACCAGCTCATCCTCAGCCACGATGCAGGGGCAGAGCTCTTCTCCACACTCTCACTGTCCGTGGCATTCTCCCACGTGGCAGGCACTGTTGCCGGCTCTCGTACCTTAACTGACGTCAGTGCAGGGTTCCTACACGGTTTGGAAAAGTATGGAATTTGATTTGAGTAATTTCCAGGTCTGGAAACGTATGGAAAAATAAATCAGAGTATGGAAAAATATTTATGTTTCCAGACTATTGTTCCTATAGTTTTCTAAAATATAAAATTAAGAATTTCTAAATATAAATCATACAATCAGAGTTTTTTCAAAGTGTTTGGAGGCACAAGCTGCCTGCGCTGCCAAAAGATCAGTTTTACACTGGATCTGCTAGACGGACGGTCTGCTGTGATTGTTTGTTACGTTGTTAGGTGGCAGTTGCCATCACAGCACCCCTACCCCCAACTGCGCGACTAAACACCTGGAACGTCGTCGTGAATTTCTGCGTTGGAGTGTGATAAACGGCCAACTAAATGGGTAAATGCTAATTTTCTGAGGGCTGGCTTGACAATCCCAAATATAAAGCCTGGTTGGCTAAAGATTTGAAATGGACAAAAAAAGCTATATGCAAACTTTGTGTAAAATCTTTCGACATCTCCAACATGGGGGAGGTGGCAATTATAAGCCATATGCTAGGGCAAAAGCACCGTCGTCTGGTCACAGCATCCTCTACACACGGTCTCACAACGTTTATGGCCCAGCCCCAGACCAGGGTGGAACCAAGACCAACCACATCAAGTCACGAAACCACCAATACGCCGATTGATCAACGGTGAGAATTTGAGCTAATCTGTCTAGAAAGCAGATTAACTTTATCAAATGATCATCAGGTGCGTTCACAGACTGCTATTGCGTTTTATTGAGTGACGCGGCGTGAATGTTGTTTCGGTGTATTTACTGTTTATATATATTAGAGTTGAGCCGGATACTCGGCTGAAACGAGTATCCGGTACGGATAAAGCACTTTTGCCGAGTACGAGTATCATACGAGTAATACGAGTCTGATATCTGTGCTCGGATTGAATAAACATTCTCATTGAGTAGCTGACTGTGTCTGCGTTCTGTGATAGGCTAGTCACAGCGCCCCTCCCCTACACACATACAGATTTAGGGCCCGTTCACATATCGCGCCTAAAAACGTGTGGAAAACGCTAGGCGCGCTGCTTTCTCCTTTTTTCCAAAGCATTCGGGCGGTTGCGCTCCGGAGGCATTTGTCGTTGCTAAGCAACCATCAGCTGCGCTCTCCGTTACAAGAAGGAAATTTCGTCACATGACCCGTGGTGCGCTTGCGGCATTCTGAAAAGTTGAGATGTTTTTATCTCGATGCGGCGCGGACGCGCCTGGAAAAAACGACGCGTCGCACCGCTCTGCTCACTCACACACAGAACACTGAGAAGAGAACAGCGCGCTCTCTCTCTGTCTCTCCCTCAGTCACTCAGGTTCGCGGGGTTTTTCCGTTAACGTTTAGGGTTTCTTCAGCTTCAGGTTTGTTTTTTACTTTGGTTTGTAGTACTTATTAACCAGTAGAGTTTTGGTAAACGTGGGGTTTGTTCAGACGTGGTGCTTGGTAGAATGCGACTCGCGTCTCTGCCTGTCGGAGATTTTTTTCGTTTTTTTTAAACCGTCAGCTGGCTCTAACCAGTTTTTTTTACTTCACGCACTGAGTGTCTGACACTTTCTTGCTGTATTTCATAAAAAAAAGGAAGTAGTGGTATAAAACTATATTACAAATTAATTAGCTACACACACACACACATACCTGGTGTGGAAAAAAAAAATATCACTGATCATAAAAATTAAAAGTTAAAAAAAGAAAGTTATGTTGAGATGAAAACTCTTGTTCATTACATTTTACTTCATAATTGCAACCGCATGTGTTGTATTCATTGTTGCAAAACTTGTTCTGTATATAGTTCGTTTGTTATCGTGATCAAAACCATTGATCTGAAGCTCAATGCTGATGCTGTCATGTAAATAGTTTTATAATCAGCAATAAATATAACAATTTCTGATCAACCCATATCAATTGCATGCTTAAAATAACATACCGGTTAAAGCCCCGCCCATTTCAAGACAACCCGACCCACTTCCAGGTTAAATCCCGCCCACTTCCGGGTTAGGCCCCGCCCAGTCCGAGTACAGATACAGATAATTCATATGGTTAACAGATACAGATACAGATAATGCTGTACTCGCTCATCCCTAATATATATATATATATATATATATATATATATATATACAGTGGGTACAGAAAGTATTCAGACCCCCTTACATTTTTCACTCTTTGTTATATTGCAGCCATTTGCTAAAATCATTTAAGTTAATTTTTTTCCTCATTAATGTACACACAGCACCCCATTTTGACAGAAAAACACAGAATTGTTGACATTTTTGCAGATTTATTAAAAATGAAAAACTGAAATATCACATGGTCCTAAGTATTCAGACCCTTTGCTCAGTATTTAGTAGAAGCACCCTTTTGATTTAATACAGTCATGAGTCTTTTTGGGAAAGATGCAACAAGTTTTTAACACCTGGATTTGGGGATCCTCTGCCATTCCTCCTTGCAGATCCTCTCCAGTTCTGTCAGGTTGGATGGTAAACGTTGGTGGACAGCCATTTTTAGGTCTCTCCAGAGATGCTCAATTGGGTTTAAGTCAGGGCTCTGGCTGGGCCATTCAAGAACAGTCACGGAGTTGTTGTGAAACCACTCCTTCGTTATTTTAGCTGCGTTCTTAGGGTCATTGTCTTGTTGGAAGATAAACCTTCAGCCCAGGCTGAGGTCCTGAGCACTCTGGAGAAGGTTTTCGTCCAGTATATCCCTGTACTTGGCCGCCTTCATCTTTCCCTCGATTGCAACCAGTCGTCCTGTCCCTGCAGCTGAAAAACACCCCCACAGCATGATGCTGCCACCACCATGCTTCACTGTTGGGACTGTATTGGACAGGTGATGAGCAGTGCCTGGTTTTCTCCACACATACCGCTTAGAACCAAATTGCCTATCACAGCTATGCTGATGATACCCAGATCTACCTAGCCTTATCACCAAATGATTATAGCCCCATTGACTCCCTCTGCCAATGCATTGATGAAATTAACAGTTGGATGTGCCAAAACTTTCTTCAGTTAAACAAGGAGAAAACTGAAGTCATTGCATTTGGAAACAAAGATGAAGTTCTCAAGGTGAATGCATACCTTGACTCTAGGGGTCAAACAACTAAAAATCAAGTCAGAAATCTTGGGGTGATTCTGGAGACAGACCTTAGCTTTAGTAGTCATGTCAAAGCAGTAACTAAATCAGCATATTATCATCTCAAAAACATTGCAGGAATTAGATGTTTTGTTTCCAGTCATGACTTGGAGAAACTTGTTCATGCCTTTATCACCAGCAGGGTGGATTATTGTAATGGTCTCCTCACCGCCTTCCAAAGAAGACCATTAGACAGCTGCAGCTCATCCAGAACGCTGCTGCCAGGATTCTGACTAGAACCAGAAAATCTGAGCACATCACACCAGTCCTCAGGTCCTTACACTGGCTTCCAGTTACATTTAGGATCGATTTTAAAGTACTTCTACTCGTTATAAGTCGCTCAATGGCCTAGGACCTAAATATATGTCAGATATGCTCACTGAATATAAACTTAACAGACCACTCAGATCATTAGGATCGAGTCAGTTAGAAATACCAAGGGTTCACACAAAACAAGGGGAGTCCGCTTTTAGCTATTATGCCGCCCGCAGCTGGAACCAGGTTCCAGAAGAGATCAGATGTGCTAAAACATTAGCCACATTTAAATCCAGACTCAAAACTCATCTATTTAGCTGTGCATTTGTTGAATGAGCGCTGTGCTACGTCCGAACTGACTGCATTGTATTTTATGTATAATCATTTTCTATTTAACTGTTTTAAATCTCATTTTAAATCAATTTCTATATCATTTTAAAACTCCTTGTTTTATTATTTTTAACTTCTTGTTTTTATTGCTGTGAATGATTATTTCACATTCTTTTATGTAAAGCACTTTGAATTACCAATGTGTATGAAATGTGCTATACAAATAAACTTGCCTTGCCTTGCCTTGCCTAGAATTAAGGCCAAAAAGTTCTATCTTGGTCTCATCAGACCAGATAATCTTATTTGTCACCATCTTGGAGTCCTTCAGGTGTTTTTTAGCAAACTCCATGTGGGCTTTCATGTCTTGTGCTGAGGAGAGGCTTCCGTCGGGCCACTCTGCCATAAAGCCCCGACTGGTGGAGGGCTGCAGTGATGGTTGACTTTCTACAACTTTCTCCCATCTCCCGAATGCATCTCTGGAGCTCAGCCACAGTGATCTTTGGGTTCTTCTTTACCTCTCTCACCAAGGCTCTTCTCCCCGATAGCGCAGTTTGGCCGGACAGCCAGCTCTAGGAAGGGTTCTGGTCGTCCCAAACGTCTTCCATTTAAGGATTATGGAGGCCACTGTGCTCTTAGGAACCTTAAGTGCAGCAGACATTTTTTTGTAACCTTGGCCAGATCTGTGCCTTGCCACAATTCTGTCTCTGAGCTCTTCAGGCAGTTCCTTTGACCTCATAATTCTCATTTGCTCTGACATGCACTGTGAGCTGTAAGGTCTTATATAGACAGGTGTGTGGCTTTCCTAATCAAGTCCAATCAGTATAATCAAACACAGCTGGACTCAAATGAAGGTGTAGAACCACCTCAAGGATGATCAGAAGAAATGGACAGCACCTGAGTTAAATATAGGAGTGTCACAGCAAAGGGTCTGAATACTTAGGACCATGTGATATTTCAGTTTTTCTTTTTTAATAAATCTGCAGAAATGTCAACAATTCTGTGTTTTTCTGTCAATATGGGGTGCTGTGTGTAGATTAATGAGGAAAAAAATGAACTTAAATGATTTTAGCAAATGGCTGCAATATAACAGAGTGAAAAATGTAAGGGGGTCTGAATACTTTCCGTACCCACTGTATATATATATATATATATATATATATATATATATATATATATAGTGTATCCGTGTTATTAATTAAAGCTGTGTATTTCATTTCACAAAAATGTTTAATTTAGTCTCCAGGCCGTTGAATGAGCGAGCGCATCCGCATTAAATAATCAGATAAGCAAAAGATCAAGGAGCTCGCCATCAATTAAATTAGATTGTGTTTGGCTGTTTAGTGATCTATTATGACGACTGAATTAATTCAAGGTGTGTATTCCTATTACACAAGACTGTCTTTTACCAAAAAACGAGTGTCTTTTGACCAACGTATAAAGGGAACGCATGATCTTTAGATGCAACTTCAAACCACGAGTCAGAGGTGAATATATGCAGGCTATATCATTTGTATCTGGTATTATTCAAGCATGTTGTCAGTTTGAGAGAACCAATGCATGTTGTAAACGTGAGTGGATCTGCAGAGAGAATAAATATTTACAGGTTAGTAAACTATTGAATATAATGTTGAAAAAAAAAGTTAAATAATGCTATATGGTTGAATACATGGAGGACTTGGAGTAACAATGCCTTCTAATAAATGAATAAATTTAAATGTATAATGTAGCAAACATTATTATACTGGAGACCATATCCTGTTGTTGTTTTTATAATTATGTTTTCTTAAAAAAATGCAATCGGTGACATCTTTTAATTGTGATTTAACAAAAGGACAATAACAAATCAAATGCAATTATTAACAAGATCTTTGCACTACAGAGGTGGCAGAGAAGCTGCATTTGAAGTGGCATTAAGATGCATTTACACAGACTGTTTAATGCAGCTTAGGTGGCATGAATGACAAATAATGTTATGTGGCTAATGGTTTAAAATAAATATAATGTAATTTGAATACAATAATATTGAATGTAAAAAAAAAATGAAATTATACTTTTAAGTATGAAACTTAAACCTTCATTCACATGATTCATTCAAACCGGATAATTCATTTATATAATATATATATTAAATAAAAACAAGTCTCAAAAACACGCTCACATTTGTTGAGCTAAACATTTGATGCATAAGTCTCACATAATTAGAAACACTTTGGGAGTTTTAAAGTCATCATTTGATTGAATTCTATAGTATTTATACATGGGGTCTATCTGTGCACGTTCCTGATCAGAAAATTAATCAGTTACCAAAATAATCATTAGATTCCCCCTTGTACGCTACCAAATGTGCTGAAACTCTTCTTTCTTGTAGTGTCACAGCTGCAGCTTCATCCGGTAGTTCAATGAGGACTTTTGTGAGTGGGCCAGAGGTTGTCTGCTGAAGTTTACTGGGCACTTGATGTCATGGAAAAGCATGGCTCCTTCAGCAGCTGTACTGGGAAGGGTGATCTTTTTCATCTTATGTTTCCAGACAGCAGCATTGCTTCTAAGTTTACATGTGGGGAGGACAAAGCAGCTTACTTAACCTTTGAATTGCACCACATTTCTCATCACTACTTTTGTCAAAAGTGAAAAGTGCTAGTGACTATGTTTTACTTTTTGATGAGAGTTTGAACCGCCCCCTCCAGTCAAAACAGCTAGATGTGCACATACGCTTTTGGGATGGAGACCATGTAAGCACAAGGTTCTTTGACTCTCACTTTCTTGGACATGCATGTGCTGATGACCTCTACAAACCACTACACAACAACTGCAACACTGTTGGGATTCATGGCATATTGCAGCTATAAATGGATGGACCGAATGTAAACTTGAAACTGTTTGACACACTGTCCAAGGACTTGGAAGAGGAGACTGGCTCCAAACTCCTCTACATAGGGAGTTGTGGACTACATGTGATGCACAATGCATTTAAACCCGGTAGCAATACAACCACTTGGGACATTGAGCACACTCTAAGTTGTCTTTATTGGCTTTTCAAGGACTCCCCAGCCAGGCGTGATGATTACACCAAAGTAACAGGTTCAACTGTTTTCCCTCTCAAGTACTGTCAACATAGATGGCTAGAAAATGTCACCGTGTTAGAAAGAGCCATTGCAATATGGCCACAGATCCAGACATATGTTGCTAATGTTAATGCCTCTAAGGTACCACATCCAAAAAACAAGTCTTTTGAGTCGGTTCAGAAAGCATGCACTGACCCCATGTTTTTGGTAAAAGCTAACATCTTCCTTTCAGTTGCTCAAGAATGCCAGCCTTTTTTAACAAAGTATCAAACTGACAAGCCCATGCTACCTTTCCTGGCAGACAATCTTTTTACCACACTAATGCACCTTCTCCAGAGATTTGTCAGAGATGATGTACTTAAGAGGATGAAGACTGCAGTGAAGCTCTTCTCAGAAGACTTCAAAGATCGATCAAATCACAAAGATCCCTCCCTTATCAACATAGGATTTGTTGCAGACAAACAACTTTCAGAGCTGAGGGTGAGGAAGAAGGTTTCTGAGCAAGATGTCCTCACAGTTAGAACAGAGACTAAGGAGTTCCTTGTCACAGCTGTGACAAAGCTGCTAGAGAAATGCCCTCTGAAGTAGACACTAGTTAGAAACTTGGCGTGGCTGGATCCACAGAAGATAAAAGAGAAGCCCGACCTATGTGAGAAACAACTGAAGCTGAGCCTGCAGATCATCTCCAGTGCTGGAAAGGTCAGAGTGAACAAGTGTGACACAATCCTCAACCAGTTCAGAGACTTTGCTGTGATCTGCAAAACAAGGGAAGATGCCTTGAGAGTGGCCCACTGGTGCTCACTCCAGACTGGACACCTTCTTTCATGCACAGCTGGCAAAAGAGCATGCATTCAAAGATCTGTGGGAAATTGTTCAAAAGGTTCTCCTGCTGTCCCATGGTCAGGCTTCTGTGGAAAGAGGGTTCTCTGTTAATAAGAATATCACTGTCGCAAACATGAAGGAGAGAACCCTGATTGCCCAGCGGGTAATAGTAGACCGCCTGCACCATGTGGGTGGGGTAACTAATGTAGTGATGACCAAAGAACCACTAAAGTCTGCTGGCTGTGCAAGACAGAGGTACCATGAATACCTCGATGAGGAAAAAGAAGGAGCACAAAAAAAAAAAAAAAAAAAAAGTATTACAGGATGAGGTGGACCAAATGAAGATGAAGAGAAGAAAGCTTCAGAACAACATGAATACTCTTCTCACATCTGCAGATGAACTTGCAATTGAAGCAGAAGCCAATGACAATATCTCTGTGCTTGCCAAATCAAATGCACTTAGGAGAGCTGCAAAAGATAAAGAACAAGAGCTAATGAAATATGACAAAAACATTGAAAAGAAAATCAATGAAATGAAAAAACTTTGAGGGTTTAGCCTAGCTATGTCAGTGCAGGTCAGACCTGTGTGTTCCTTTGTCTTTACAGTTCCACAGTGGTTTACACAGCACTTTATAGTTTAAGAGAGCATGTGACACAAGTCAATCGTTGAGTTCTTAAAGGTTTAGTTCACCCAAAAATGAAAATGCTGTCATCATTTACTCACCCTCATGTCAATCCAAACCCATAAGACTTGTTCATCTTATGAACACAAATGAAATATTTTTTTAATGAAATCTGAGAGATTTCAGTCCCTTACAGATCCTTTAAATATCTTCATTTGTGTTTTGAAGCTAAAAGTCTTATGAGTTTGGAATGACATGAGGGTAAGTAAATGATTTAATTTGAGTAAACTAACCCTTTAATTTTTTTTGTGACTGATATTGCAATTTTATTTTTATGTATGTTACAGTCACAAAAGGCATAATTTTAATGTAGCTTTGCTAAATATTTTATTTATAATTATTTGTTAAACAGTGTTTACGAGTATGCTTTACCTAACAGCCAATGAAGCAGTCAAAGGACTTTAGCTCTATTTTCTAGTTGCCTGGTAATTTGTGCATGAACATCCCTTCTGTTTTTGTAGGGGTTGAAGGTTTACAGTTATTTACCTGACAAGAATGAATAACATTGCACTGTTTTAGCATTGCAGTTTTAATAAAATGCTGTGCTTTGAACTTGACTGGGTTTGGTGTTAATTGACTTGTATGAGCTACAGTAGCTACATTTTTTTCTGCAATTATTTGGCAACATAATAGCATACATAGAGATTCTGTAGAATACATGTTAGCAGTTGAATTTTAAAACCATTTATCAGAAGTTAATTATGGTAGGAAAAGTCTGGAAATTTGAGTCTGGAAAAGTATGGAATTTTGAAATGGAAATTGTGTAGGAACCCTGTCAGTGGCTCTGACTTGGCATTACACTGACATCTACATAGACATAACCGACAGGAAACATGGGGCAGAGCAGACTATAAATAGGGAGACTTAACTAGACACACCTGGAACTTAATCAATACACAGATGGAGACTAATAAACTAATGACAGGAAACAGGAAGGACCATATATGGGCATGGAAACACAATGAAGAGGGAAACAAAGTCTGACAACTGTAAAGCTGCTTTGAAAAAAATCTGTATTTTGTAAAGCATTATATAAATAAAGGTAACTTGACTTGAGGTAGGTACATGCTCAACAGCAGTCAGTGTATTTAGTATAGCTGGAGCTGTACATGCAGAGAAAGCTTTGAACCAACAGGCAGTGAGCTAGATACCCTCAAAAAATTAAAAACCTAAACCATCTCAGAGGAAGCCCTAGCATTTAATATAGTTTGAGATACCCCCGTTCTTCAGAGACTGTAACCAATCAGAATACTTTGTTCAAAGGCCAATCCTAAAGATTCCACATCCTTGGACAAGGGTGGAATATAGTGCACTGAGCCTGAGAAAATAGGCCTGGCCTGACTGGCTAACCCATATCCAAAAAAGAGACAATGATTGCACTGGGCTGTTTTACTAACCAAACTAAACACTTCAAAGTTAATCTAAGCTACTGACTCAGAATCAACTGAAAATATGAAATGAAACTAACTTAAAACATAATTAACAGTTTTGCTTTGATGACATATCTAAAACTATGTTAGGAAACAAAATATTTAGCAAAAAGTCAATCACCTCCACTGACTGAATTCTTCTACTTTCTACCTTTAAGACAAGACAAATAAACATACACACTTCATATTTTTGAATCCCGTTGAGATTAACTTTATAATTTTAAAGCACTGTTACTGTATTTCAGACAATATCTCATTTGTATCTACTTCACCCAAGGTATTTTCTTCTATGGTGCACAGATTTTTTTATTAATTTTTTAAGATAAGTTAATAGTTATAGAGGCAACATCAAATTAATGGCTTCTCACTCCCAAACAGGCCTGGTTTGTCAGGGAACAAGCAGAAATCTGATAACATGACAATGTGCAAACCCATCAAGAGGACAGATCGACTTATCTACACCTATAGATAGCTCATTTATCACACTTTGGCATATGATAGGGCCACAACCCTATCATATGAGCCTCTGTGGCTCCACACCAAAGTGAGTGCTTTTCTCAAAATGACATCTTACTAAATAGCCACACCATTTCTCTGAAGTTTGCATGTGGCTAAGAAATGTTTAGATTGTTTTCTTTTGTTTTTAAAGCATGAATACATTTTAATAACAAAACTGTCTTGTAATGAAATGAGAAATGAATAAAGGTACAGAAATAAAGTTATTATTCGTTTATAATATTTATCAAGCCAACATGGTGTGGTTTCATTCCAGGCTGCAACACAAGTCAGATTGTGGATTTGCATCTTTCAGAACATCAAACCAGTTGCCTCCGCTTAAAGATTGAATCACATGGTAAAGGAGTCAGAGCTGACCAAAGGGTCTGTGAAGAGGACTCATCAGTTATCATTGTCTTTGTTGGGGATTTGTGCCGTTGGCCATCAAATTGATGGGGTCTTCACAGGGGATCTGTCTCTAGGGCTCATCTAATTGTCAAAGTCTCCAGGTGACTAGAGTGACCATCTAATCTAGATACAGACTGGATCCAGGTGGCTACGATAACCTTGGAATAATAAACATACTAATGTTATGATAGATGGCATTCTTCTTAAAATGTAATAGTGATAAAGTTTATTTGGGTATTATGGGAAGTGTTCCTGGTTCCGGTTGACCTAATTAACGCAGGCTAACAATCCTTTAACAGATTTTAATTATAGAAATATGATAGTGTGTATGTCAGGTTAAATAGATTTGTCTTTAATCTAGATTTAAACTGACAGAGTGTGCCTGTTTTGCCTGTCTTTTTGCTGCCATTGTCTTCAAGCCCACCCTGGGTGGTTTAAATTTTTTTTGCCTGAAAACCTTGTTTTCTCCTAAGAGGTAGTTTTTGTTGTTTTTGTTATTTTTGTTTTGTCCTTTACATTTTATTCCCCACACCCTGACAACTTGCATTTTTATTTTATTTCACAATAATAAGGATAAGTTAAACTTATCCAGGATAAGTTTCCAATGGGACATTAGAGACTGTAACATCCTTTGTTTGACCGAAACTTGGCTCACGCCGACGGTCCCGGACACCGCAGTAATGCCGTCAGATAACTTTTCTGTTTTACGGATGGACAGAACAGCCGAGGCCGGAAAAACCAAAGGTGGTGGAGTGTGCTTCATGATTAACAAGAAATGGTGTGACCCAAGGAATATCTCCATTCTGTCGCGTTCCTGCTCGCCTCATCTGGAACACCTCTCCATTATCTGCCGCCCATTCTACCTGCCCCGGGAGTTTACATCGATCATCGTTACTGCCGTTTACATTCCACCTCAAGCAGATACTAGCTTGGCTCTGTCCAAACTCCACGACGAGCTCAGCGGCAACATCAACAAACACCCTGACGCTGCATGTATCATCGCCGGGGACTTCAACAAAGCCAACCTCAGAAAAGTCATGCCAAACTTCCACCAACATATATCCTGTCCAACTAGAGGACAGAATACACTGGATCATTGCTACACCCAGTTTAAGAATGCCTACAAAGCTCGTTCACAGCCGGCTTTTGGCAAATCAGATCATGTCGCCATTTTCCTCACACCGGAATACAAATAAAGGATCGCTCATGAACCGCCGGTGGAGAGGGAAGTGACGCGCTGGTCCTCCCACTCTGAAGCTATACTAAAGGCGTCTCTTGATGACGTCGACTGGGACATGTTCCGGGCGAGTTCATCTGACGTCAGCGAATTCACGGATGTAGCAGTAAGCTTTATCAACACGCTAACCAACCAAGCCACCGAAACAGTAACAATAAGGACATTTTCTAATCAGAAACCGTGGGTGGACAGATCAATCCGTGATGCAGTTAACCATCGCACTGCCGCATACAACGCTGGTCTTTTGTCGGGAAACATGAGCGAATACAAAACATCGTGTTACGCTCTCCGTCGGGCAGTTAGAGCTGTTAAACTCAGATACAGGGAGAGAATTGAGTCACATTTCCAGCTCAATGACTCTCGACGCATGTGGCAGGGACTGAAGACCATCTGTTCCTCTGGAAACAACTCTTCCGCAGAGGTGAGAGCAGATCCGTTGCTGGCCGAAGAGCTAAACACCTTCTACGGCCGCTTTGAATGTAACGGCGGCGCGACTCTGCCGATCAGCGCGTCAGAAAGCAGCAGACAGAGCAGCGATGATTATGCTATCACCTTTTCAGAGGACGACGTTCGGAGGGAACTAAAGAGGGTGAACGTAAGGAAAGCAGCAGGACCTGATGGGATTACTGGCCGCGTTCTGAGGTCCTGTGCTGATCAGCTTGCTGGTTTGTTTACTTCCATCTTTAATGAGTCCCTTGCTACCTCTGTGGTTCCCACCTCATTTAAAAAATCTGTCATAATCCCTGTGCCTAAGAACAGTAAACCCTCTTGCCTGAATGACTATCGTCCAGTTGCCCTCACATCGACAGTCATGAAGGTTTTTGAGAGACTCTTAAAGAAACACATTTGCTCCTCAATTCCTGCTACTCTGGACTCTCTTCAGTTTGCCTATCGGCCAAATAGGTCTACTGATGATGCCATCTCCCAGGTACTGCACTCCTCCCTCACTCACATTGACAGCAAAAATGGCAACTATGTCAGGCTGCTATTCATAGACTATAGCTCAGCTTTCAACACTATAGTCCCCACCAAGCTAGCTGTCAAACTCTCAGACCTCGGCCTAAACACTTCACTCTGTGACTGGATTCAAGATTTCCTCACCGCCAGACCACAAGTGGTGAAAGTCGGCCAGTTCACCTCCAACTCCATAACCCTGAACGTAGGAGCCCCACAGGGCTGTGTCCTGAGCCCCCTGCTCTACTCACTCTACACACACGACTGTGTGTCCTCTCACAGCTCCACTTCTATTGTCAAATTTGCTGATGATACTGTGGTTCTGGGCCTCGTTTCCAACAACGATGGTGCCAGGACAACTGTCTCTCTCTGAACGTGAGCAAAACCAAAGAGCTGATTGTAGACTTCAGGAAGAGACAGCAGCAGCCCTACACTCCTCTTATGATCAGTGGGACCCCTGTGGAGAGGGTGAGCAGCTTCAAGTACCTCGGTGTAATCGAGGCATTCAGAATATGTGTGCTACCCAAATAATGACTAAAAGTATGTCTTTGAGAATGGGTTTCTCAAGCCAGGTGGCGCATTAGACCAGGGGCTCATCTCCTGTTTCCAAAATGCATCACAAACTTTAATCTCTTCCCGTCCCAATCCCACGAAAAAACTGGAGGAAAATCCTGTTCCACTCCCGGAAGAATGACTCCCATTCCCTCCCACTCCCGTGTTGTTGTTTTTTGTTTTTTTGCCGATAACTGTCAATTACAGTAAAAATATAGTACAGATCACAGCGTGCCCACCTTATTAGTTGAATAAAAACCCAAAATGTCGTTTTTTGTTATTATATTGAACTGAAAGCCATCTTATTATGCACAGTGTTGCACAGATTAAATTTCATGTAAATCATCCATGCTAACACACACGTCTTCTATTTTTTTTTTTAGACATTTCACTCTCTATAGATATATTTTTCTATGTACTGTATTTTTAGATATATTCGAGTTTCGAAGTTTCTCGCTCAAGTTCACATGAGACCTAAAGCGCATCCTGTTTGCTTAAAAGCGCAACGTTTCGTTGTTATTTTGAGTGCACACAAATAAACGTAGAGTCTTTACAGATTCGAAAGATGTATTAGGCTACTTTTATCTGTATGACCAAAAATGACGGAGATTTTAAGAGCAAGTGAGCGCACCGGAGCCTGTCTTGCAGCAAACGCGCTTCCACACAAACACTTCAATAGCGCACATTTCTCTAGGTTAACATCATATTGAGCGCCATGTAAAGTTGTACTACATACATCTTTCAGATGAAAAGCCATATTTGAGGTTGATGAATGATAGGTGAGCGTTTGGATGTCCTGCCCGATTGTATTACCACATAGACCAGCCGTTAACAATCTGTCCATCACGGACTGCGAGCCTTTAGTTCAAGACTGCTCGCCCCCTACAGTGCAATTCGGCTAGGTAATCATCCGCTAAAATATCAGGGTGAAAGTCATCATAGCTTGCGTAGTATAGACCCAGCTCCCAACCCAACTTTGAGAATAGATTAACGGCGATATTTTTTTTATCGCCGATAAGAGTCTCACGTTAACGCAGCACGTTAACGCCGATAACGGGCCACCACTAATATATATATATATATATATATATATATTTTGGTAACGTTCTATGGCTCTGGAGCGGATAACTACTCATTCCTTAGAGTGAGAGGGAACTCAGAAGGGAGCGGCATGCTCATAGATGACCCTCTATGGTGAGGGGAGCAATGCTAGCTCGACCAACAAGGAGAGCGACCTATCACAGAGCTCTGGGGAGCGGAGAACTCATTCCTCAGAAAGAGAGGGAAACTCAGACGCTCAGAAGGGAGCGGCATGCTCATTGGAGACCCTCTAGGTGAGGGGAGCAATGCTAGCTCTACCAATAAGGAGCTCTGGAGGGCGGAGAACTCATTCCTCAGAAAGAGAGGGAAACTCAGACGCTCAGAAGGGAGCGGCATGCTCATTGGAGACCCTCTAGGTGAGGGGAGCAATGCTAGCTCTACCGACAACGAGCTCTGGAGAGCGGAGAACTCATTCCTCAGAATGAGAGGGAACTCAGACATTCAGAAGGGAGCGGCATGCTCATAGGTGACCCTCTAAGGTGAGGGGAGCAGTGCTAGCCCGGCCATCAACGAGCTCTGGAGAGTGGAGAACTCATTCCTCAGAATGAGAGGGCACTCACACGCTCAGAAGGGAGCGGCATGCTCATATGTGACCCTCTTTGGTGAGGGGAGCAATGCTAGCTCGACCAACAAGGAGCACTCCTATCCTGGATCTAGTATCGACGAGTGAAGTAATCACTGCGATAGCCGTTTTTCCTTTAGAAATGGATCGTACTCATCCATTGGTTCCTGCGCATGAGATTAGTCCCGGAGCAGGAAGTTGCCACCTAACCTCGGTCAGGTGGAGTTTACGGTGGTTACAGGGGAATTAGAGAGTAATAAGAGGGCAGATGCCCCCCTAAGGGAAAGGAGTAGATGTCTTACTCTGGTCCGGACGAAAATGTCATTTAGGACGCCTCATCTGGAACACCTCCCTCAGGTTTTGCCTCTCTCTGACCCGCGCCTCTCTCTAGCCCTACCTACCTAAAATAAAAGATATAAAGGCTTTAAATATTTCACTCTATGTGTAATGAATCTATATAATATATGGGTTTCACTTTTTTAAATGAGTGACAAAAAATATTGACCCTTTTCATGATATTCTACTTTGTTTAGATGTACCTGTACAGTATCACATGGCATAATGTAATGTAAAATGATGTATTTGATGCCATCTGTTTGATAGTAAGAGCTCTATTAGAGGCAGTTACTGTGAATGAAACATTTACAGGTTTTTTATTCGCTTTGGTACTATTTTCACAAGTAACTTAAATTTCCAAAACTCTTAGTACTAATATCACAGCAGATAATCAGAATTTGAGTTTTACAAACATTTCAGCATATTTTCATTTGTTTAGTACAATACAGACAATCACAAAGTATTCTTCTCACTACACAAAATAATTGTTTCATCTATATACTTTTTTTTTTTTTATTTGCTTTGGTACTATTTTCAAAAGTAAGGTCTTTATTTTCAAAACTCTTAGTACAAAAATGCAATCTGATCACGCCTAGTCCTTCTTTCAAACACTGATGTCGTGCTTTTCATTACAATTACACATATTTTCATCCACTCAATCATTGTTTCAAAAACTAACATTATTGTAATATATATTGAGAACATTTGATTTAATCAACGAAACACAGCATTGTGGTCTTCTTTCAATTTAGAACTTTTACAAAGTGTCCTTTTCACTTTTCAATAATTGTTTAAGATATATATACATGTTTCATTCACAGTAACTGCCTTTCATAGAGCTCTTACTCTTTCTGCAGTATAGATTCAGTCATATGTCATATTGCACTAACAGTAAACTATGTTCTAGCACAAAACATTATGGCCAAATCACACCTAATTCATATGTTCTCCATCATAGGTTAACTCGACGCTGCGTGAAGTTGTCAGTTATTAGCATACAACTGCATTAGTTGTCAGTTATAATCATCAAAATTAAAATAAATAAACACTTGAAATATATCAGTCTGTGTGGAATGAATGTATACATTATACAAGTTTCACTTTTTGAATGGAATTAGTGAAATAAATCAACTTTTTGATGATATTCTAATTATATGACCAGCACCTGTATGTATATATATATATATATATTTATATATACATACATATACTTTCTTTTTTAAATCCAAACATTTAACTACAGTATCAACTGTGTAAGCATACTGGTATACTATGCCATGTGTATTAATTATAAAACTCTGTTTATAGACCCTATAATTTAAGGCAAGATAAATGATCTTTGCCTACATATTTTTTTTTTTTCATAATTAGGGAAAATTATTCCTCATGGTGGTATTGTTTGAAATCGACTTGTGTACTCATAAGCTACTGCCTAAGAAATATATTTTTAACATACTATGAAATTATTCCAGCCAAAGTGGATACCCAAGTGAGGAAGTCTATTTTTGTCAGATGAAAATGCAGAGAATGCGAAGAGAGGAGTAAGAAATAATTGCCAAAAGGGTTATTATTAGAGGTGGGCATAGATTAATTTTTTTAATCTAGATTAATCTAGATTAATTTTGGAATTAATCTAGATTAATCTAGATTAAAATGGCTCATTTGAATTCTGCCGAAGGCATTCAGAATATGTGTGCTACCCAAATAATGACTAAAAGTAAGTCTTTGAGAACAGGTTTCTCAAGCCAGGTGGCACATTAGACCAGGGCTCATCTCCTGTTTCCAAAATGCATCACAAACTTTAATCTCTTCCGTCCCAATCCCACGAAAAACTGGAGGAAAATCCCGTTCCACTCCCGGAAGAATGACTCCCATTCCCTCCCACTCCCGTGTTGTTTTTGTTTTGTTTTTGCCGATAACTGTCAATTACAGTAAAAATATAGTACAGATCACAGTGCCCACCTTATTAGTTGAATAAAAACCCAAAATGTCGTTTTTGTTATTATATTGAACTGAAAGCCATCTTATTATGCACAGTGTTGCACAGATTAAATTTCATGTAAATCATCCATGCTAACACACACGTCTTCTATTTTTTGACATTTCTCTCTCTATAGATATATTTTTCTATGTACTGTATTTTTAGATATATTCGAGTTTGAAGTTTCTCGCTCAAGTTCACATGAGACCTAAAAGCGCATCCTGTTTGCTTAAAAGCGCAAGCGTTTCGTTGTTATTCTGAGTGCACACAAATAAGCGTAGAGTCTTTACAGATTCGAAAGATGTATTAGGCTACTTTTATCTGTATGACCAAAATAGCGGAGATGTAAGAGCAAGTGAGCGCACCGGAGCCTGTCCTGCAGCAAACGCGCTTCCACACAAACACTTCAATAGCGCACATTTCTAGGTTAACATCATATTGAGCGCCATGTAAAGTTGTTACTACATACATCTTTCAGATGAAAAGCCATATTTGAGGTTGATGAATGATAGGTGAGTTTGGATGTCCTGCCCGATTGTATTACCACATAGACCAGCCGTTAACAATCTGTCCATCACGGACTGCAGCCTCTAGTTCAAGACCTGCTCGCCCCTACAGTGCAATTCGGCTAGGTATACATCCGCTAAAATATCAGGGTGAAAGTCATCATAGCTTGCGTATAGACCCAGCTCCCAACCCAACTTTGAGAATAGATTAACGGCGATATTTTTCTTATCGCCGATAAGAGTCTCACGTTAACGCAGCACGTTAACGCCGATAACGGCCCACCACTAGTTATTATGCAAATAGTTCAACCCAGTACTGCATCGAACAGAAAGTAATCTAAATGCCTTAATGCCCCGATTGGTGCTGTAACCAACCAAGTGCATAAAATGTTTTGAAAGGTCAAGTGTTCTTGAACAGCATCCATACAATTGTTGTTGACAATAATTTTGGTTGTTTGTTTACAAAGTTAACACTATTCCACACCCCAAGAATGTGAAAAAATCTGTTTGTTTGTTTTTTCCTGATTTAGTTTTTCCAAATCAGAATTATTCAAAATTAAGGTTTTGTTTGCCAGTTTTGCCCTCAAACTGTATCTGATTGTGCACACACCCATATACAGTGGCTTAAACAGGTTGTCATACATGGTAAAGATAAATGAAGTTCTAATACGTAAGTTAGGGAGGAGCGAGCCCATCTAATCATTCAATCAACAGCCAGAGTATATAAGCAGCTGCTTACCTCTCTCCAGTCTCAGCTGTTTCAGCAACATCCTGTAGTGTTGTTCAGAACCAGGCCAAACATACCGGACTTCCAGCTTTTCCTACAGATGACGAACTTTTCTCTTGTACCGAGACTCCATCAGTCGCAACCCGCAAATCATCGGAATCCACGGATCCAAACCAAGAGACTCCCTCTGAGTAGTTCGGTCGCAAATCCAGCGCTCATTCAAACCAAACTCCAGAAGACTACTCTCTCCTCCACCTTCAAGATCACCAGCGATAACTGCGCTTTGTCCATCTCTCCATCCTGCTGCCGCCATTCCTCCGATTTCAAAACAATCAGCGTCGCGCTAATCCAGAGGCCGTGGCAAACAAGGGCGAAAAACTACAGCTGCACGCATTTCCTCGTCCGCCAGCCTTTCTGTCCGTCGACAACAGCGGCCCCAAAACAGTTCCGCAGTCTCTCCAGCACTCACGACTTCTCTCATACAGGCCTATCCACTTCCAAGTATCCTTTAACGTCAAAGCTTCTTGAGGGTGCTAAATCAAGCTTAACACAAAGCTTTTATTTTCCATTTCATAACATGGTTACCCTGATTTTATCTATTTAGGTTGGCGCATGACTTCCACCTTGGATAATGCTTTATTCTTATCCAGAGATGATTGTTTAATAGCAATTACACAATGTTTGCTTTCGTTCATGGAACGAAATTTGCTACATAATCTCATTAAGCTGTTTCATGTTTTCTGCAGGCTACTTCACTTCAGATCACCCTACTGAATCAGATGATGTCGCTCAAGTGATCTTTTCAAAAGTCCTTTCTATGGACTGTTTCAACGGCAACAACTTAAACACAACGTTACTGCGCAAGCGTGCGTTTAGTGTTGCCAACTATTTTCAATGGAAAGTAGCTAAAGTTTGCTTGAAAAGTCGCGCTGGATGACGCCATGCGTAAATTTGCATATTAATGACGTAATCACGTCCTATTTTGCATTCTGCCTAAAATGACGGTGTCTGTTTTCCCTAATCCGTGCTCTCATAATGTACTTTAATATACAAGCCGAGTGTCCAGTATAAAACTGTTATCATTTAAAGTTACATATTTTCTGTCAGACAACGGAACTGAACTTGTAAAACCAGCAGTTACATCATCTGCAATGATACAATTCTTAATATATGAGTTTAATAAGTTTAATTAAGTTTATTGTTGTGTATGAGTAAGTACAATCACGTACAGTCTCTCAGACGTAGCCCAGTAAGCGATCTTAGAGGCGCTCAGAAACTGGAATGAACTAAAGCTCATGACAGTGAGAAAAACTGTCAAATTAAATAGTTTTATTTCAAACAAAGGAAGCAGGCAAGTGATTGGTCCGTGCCAACACCGTGTGCACATGCGCAGCTCATTCACATCCATGTCAGCTGCCGTGGGTCACTGGAACGTGCTGCTCCTCTCAGCCGGAGCCAGCGCCACTGATCAGAGCAGACACAGAGGTGTAACTCAAGATCTCGCCGCAGGACAGTACTGGCCACATTTGGAAAGTTGCTAAGGTTTTTCCAAAAGTCGCTAGATTTGTCGCTAGGCGCTTTCAAAAAAAAAAAAAAGTCGCTAAAGGGGTCTGAAAAGTCGTTAAATCTAGCGACAAAGTCGCTAAGTTGGCAACCCTGCGCGCGTTCGTGGCCTTACTTATCTTCCGGTAGACATCCAATATAGTCAATATCAACAGCCAAGTCCCTCTGGAGTAGATTCTTTTTCGATAACAAGCAAAATATGTTTGCTACATAAATCAGACAGACTGAGATGCAGCGATAACTACTTGGACGGACTTATCGAAGGTGCAAATTCATTCACTGCCAGCAGGAGACGCCTTAAAGTGGGAGAACTAACGATAGAGGTTTCACCAGTAACGGCTGCCGGGCTGTAAACTGAGCTTACAAGCTCTGCTTTATCAGGCACTTAACATGCAAGATGAAATGAAAATGACCTCGAACATTTTCTAAAAGACAGTGTTCCTTCAGAAATACAGTGGTTAAAAAACACCCGCGCTTCGATTTGACTTTTAAACGTGCATTACATGCTCATGCTTATTCAACAAAGCCTTTCGGAAAATTTGTCAGTTTTGATATCATAGTGGGTCGCACAAATAAATGTATGTGAAACATCCCACAGCACAACAACCTGAGCCCAAACGTCAGTACCCTTTAAACGAATACAGACCGGAGGTTTGATGAAACCGTCCATAGAACCCCAGATGCCATGTTCAATTTGGCTTTCTTCGGCTTCCTCAGAGTCTCAGAATTCACCACCAACCCAAACAAAACCGACCAACTGAAATGCATCCATTCAATCTTCATTTTTGCAACGGTGGAGGGGGGCCAGCAACCAGCCTGGGGTGGTAAATCTTAATTTAAATATAAAATGTGGTCGACTAAAATACTAGTCTATTTTAGTGCCTAAAACACAGTTGAATACAGTGAATTTCTACTTAACTGTAATTTAGATATTTGTAATTATTGTATCTCGTAACATGACAATTTTTGTATTATTCCTCACCTTCAGGTATCGTGACAAAGGGGTTGACTATAGCTTTATCGCTCTGTCAGTTTGGTTCTGGCTCTCAAAATCCCCAAACGTGTTCTCTAACATTACATACTCATGGATGAGACATGCAGTTTGTGATAAGAATGTGAAAAAACAACAGCACATAAATGCCAGAATGTAGAACGAGTTGTTTTATGCATTTAAATGGTTTCATTTTTGTTTGTACCTCTAAAATGAATGAAAAATTGCGAATTTTTTCTAGCATAAGTGCATTGTGCATTAAAACAAAATCCATATCAGCTTGAGCCTCATTGTGATCTGCAATTGCAGGATAGCCTATATTTTAGTATGCATCTGAGAGACGTTCTGAAATGTAATGCATGCATACATGCATGCACAGTTTGCAGCTTTAATGACTTTACCGATGACAGAACCACGTCGTATGCCCATAGTTTCTTGTGCGCTTATTTATGACACCGCGATCAGAGTGAGCGCCGTGACGGCCGACAGGACAGGGAAGTTTGCATTACTGACATATAGCCTAACAGCATATCATTGCTCTACTGAAGCTGGTTTGGCTGGTGTACAATTTCCACCCTCATTCGACTCGCGCCTGGTGCTGAGGCAAAGCAGAAGCACGCGTCTGGAAGTCTCGTTTGATGTGGATGCAAACTGAGCAGGGTGGCCGAAGAGGTGGCCAAGTTTAGATCAGGTGATTCAGATGCGTGCGCTGAAAACTTCTCTCACAGCGCTCGACTGTTACTCCAACAATCCCGAGCATCTTACATGCTCCCTTTTGCCTTCGGGCAGTCCTTATATCAAGTCCTGACACGCGAGTTGAACGAGGACGCACGCGGTGGCTGTAATGCATAGACGGACATCATGCGAAACTTGGAGAGTGCCAAAATAAAGGTGCCTTTTACTACAGATATCGATATTTTTCGCGTGGCATCGATGCATCGTACCGTCACACATCATATCAATACATTGAGAATCGTTTCAACCCCAGCAGCCACTTCAACAGCCCAGAAAGTTGTTTCCGATCACCAAAATTAAATCCCGGGCCGGTGGACACCCCATACCTGCGAATCTCAAGTTCGAGCTGATCTCGTCATGGCGGCACATATACAAAAATTTGATCGATGTAGAGAATATTAGCATGGCCCCTGCGAAAGGATGACATGCAAATCCATGAAGTGCTTCATCTTTTCAGGGGCGGCCGTGGCCTGGTATATGGAGTGCCGGACTTGTGGCCCAGGGGCGTGGGTTTGAGTCTCTGCTCCGGCAAAACGGTCCTCGGCTAGGGTAGGACCCTTGGGCGGGGCGCCGAGCCCCCAACTGCTCTCCGGGTGCCGCATCGTCAGCTACCCACTGCTCCGGGTGTGGGTGCACTTGGATGGGTCATGTGCAGAGAACACATTTTTTGCTGCTGATTATACTCCGTATAATTGTGTATGTGACAAATGAAAATTCTTCTTCTTCCATCACATTAGACAAGCTCACCAATCCCTAGCATCCCTCCGAGTCTGCACCGCCCCCACTAATATTCCGCTTTCCCCGCTTACCTAGCCCCGTAGGGCTCCTTTTTCGCCTGGATGCAGTGAGAGCTCTCCTTTCGGATTGGCGGAAGCTACCACTCCTGGAGTGGGCTCTCCCATTCGAATCGCCGTGTGGGCTCCCCATCCAGATTCCATCCAGGCTCTCCCATTCGAGTCGCAGTGTGGGCTCTCCCGCTTTGATGGCAGAATGAGATCTCCTTGATTCATATAGGGGCTCTCTCCTTCAAACCGTGGGAGCTCTCCCGATCGAATCGCAGTGTGAGCCTTACGCTTTGGGCGCAGTGGGGGCTCTCCCTTTCTGAATCGCTGTGTGATCCTCCATGTTCTTATCCATGGAGGCTCTCCTGCTCAGATTGCAGTGTGAGCCCTCCCATCCGAACAAGTGGACTGGAGGTACCAGGATCGTCCCGTCCTCGGGTGCAGCGGGCCCTCACGCCCTTATGCCTTCTAAACCCTCGCTATGCGAAGCACGGTAACCCCACGCTTTATCTGTAATTCCGTAGGCTGCCTCTTTCTGTGGCGGGGGTTCGCTTTGGACATCGTTAAATTAATTTCTAATACGTAAGTTAGGGAGGAGCGAGCCCATCTAATCATTCAATCAACAACCAGAGTATATAAGCAGCTGCTTACCTCTCTCCAGTCTCAGCTGTTTCAGCATCCCTCCACCTCCCCAATCTCCACCTTCTTCTTAGGTACCTTGCCCTTCGTAATCACCTTTTATCAAGTCCCTGGGGGGGGTATATCAGAGCTCGAGCCGAAGCTGCTTCATCGAGCCCCTCATCAGCGGACAGCAAGCCAAATAAAGTTTACTCGATTACCTAATGATTATATGGGCAAACGAACTTGTTAATTCCTATTGACAAATTTACCTGGCTGGTTTCCCACTTCCTTTGCTTTGTAACTGTTAGAATGTCCATTTGCTCTCCAGCAATCAAACATGACCCTAAAGGTGACAACAAGGACAACCACGATGGATTACCTGTCAATTTGCTTACATAACTAAATCATGTCCTAAGAAGATGTATTGCGCTGCAAAGCAGGGTAGACAAGTTGTGTTGATATTAATTTATGACTTGATTCATATATTTTCACAACCGAATGCATGTGGCACAGTGTGGATTAGGTTCAATTTAGATGTATTATTGTTAAAAGAAGCTGGCAACGCAGGAAAAAAAACAAAGATCTGGTTCACATCAACATTTTATGCTTTGGTGTATGCCTAACTTCTATAGTATAGTAGGAGGGCATTTTGGAGGGAATTAAAACAGTAAAAAAAAAAACTTAGGAATATTAGATGCTGCACAACAACAAATATTTATTTAGCTAGCTTTAGGTGTCAATATCAAATTTAGGTTTCACTCTTTTGCAAATATTTGTATTATCCAGTGAGATACCAAGCATCTTGCAGAAGTTGTCACAGTTCTTTTATGGATTTAGGCCATAATCTGAACTGTAATCTCTTTATGTCTCTTTATTCTTCTGACTCAATGATGGTAAGATCAGATCTCTGTACTGGCACGTTAAATCATTTTTGTTTGTTTTTACCTGGAATTTAAAAAACCTACTGTGTTATCAAGAACCCTTCCATGCTATAAAATGACTGGTATAACTGTTGTACCATGGCGCAGCACGTTTTTCTCTAACCTTTTTTAATAATGTTATGAATGTGAAATGCATAAAGATACTTGTATGTCTTTGCACATATAAAGATGAAAGAATAAATGTACTAAGAACTATGCTGTCTACTGAGAGCTACTCCTGAGGAACCAGAGAGCTGACATTTAAAATTGAATAACTTGTTGAAACAAGTATGCATGACAGAGCTCCTAACGTTGAACTTAAAAGTTTCTCCACTTCTGTGCATGAAGACTTTGGTTTAATACACCTAGTTCTTCTCTCGTTCTTCAATCTGGCATGCATGAATGTCCATTAATCCTGTCTGGCTGAAATAACACATCTGATCACATTCACAGCCACGACTGCCATTTCTGGCCATAATGCAACATCTTATTTAATTATTGCTGTCACAATGAACACAGAGGTAAACAAAAAAGTTAAAAGCACAAAGCTTGAAACGAGTGTTTATTAATGAAGCATTTGTGTGACACATCAGCATCATTTGGAGAGAGAAACAGATTAATTGACTTTTCCAGGATTCTGTCACACCTAATTCAACGTACTCTGCTTAACTGAGAGATTGCGTTGTTGGTCTTTGTATAGCATGTCTTCCTTGAAATGCCAAGGGATATCCTGTTATTTGGTCATCTAAATGAAAATTTGTTGTGGATATACATTTATATAGATGTATAGAAACAAAAAAATGTATTGGAATTATTATTGTATTGTTGTTTCATAAACTATTGATATTTTGAAAGTGAATGTTTACACAAAATAATTGCTCCACAGAAACAATCATTTATATTGACAGATTTACCTGGCTGGCAATGTATTCTATTCAGTGGCCCCCCAAAATTATTTGAGAATGAGCTGAGAATGAGAATGAGGTTTATTATTGGCCAGGTATGTTTACACATACGAGGAATTTATTAAAGTGACAGAAGCTCCACGGTGCAACAAAATGATAGAAACAGGACACAGACAACAAAAGAACAATATACAAATAGGCAATGTACAAAATAGCAAAAAACACAATATACAATACAGACATTTATGTGTGAGGTCTGACATGTTTAATTTTGAAATGAAAAAAAAAGGATGTGTGGTGAATTAATAATTGTATAATAGTGTTGTGTGTTCCACGTTTACTGTCAAGTGTTCATTAAATGGATTGCTTGGGGAAAGAAACTGTTTCTGTGTCTGGTCGTTCTGGTACTCAGAGCTCTCTAGCATCGACCAGATGGTAACAGTTCAAAGTTCAAAGTGCTGGATGTGAGAGGTCCAGAGTGATTTTGCCAGCCCTTTTGCTTACTCTGGATTAGTACAGTTCTTGGAGAGTGTGGAGGGTTGTAACAATGATTCGCTTAGCAGTCCGGACTACCCTCCATAGTCTTCTGAGGTCAGATTTGTTAGCTGAGCTTAACCAGACAGTTATTGACGTGCAGAGGATGGATTCAATGATGGCAGAGTAAAACTGTTTCAGCAGCTCCTGTGGCAGGTTGAACTTCCTCAAGTGGCAAGGAAGTACAGCCTCTCCTGGGCCCTTTTCACCAATATGATTGTCCCACTTCAGGTCCTGAGATATGGTGGTGCCCAGGAATCTGAATGACTCCACTGCAGTCACAGTGCTGTTCATGATGGTGAGTGGGGGGAGAGCGGCGGGGTTTCTCCTGAAGTCCACGATCATCTCCACTGTTTTGAGCGTGTTTAGCTCCAGGTTGTTAAGACTACACTGGACAGCCAGCTCCATAACCTCCTGTCTGTAAGCAGACTCGTCACCATCCTGAATGAGGACGATCAGTGTGATGTCGTCTGAAAACTTCAGGAGCTTGACAGAGGGGTCTTTAGATGTGCAGTCATTCGTGTATAGGGAGAAGAGCAGTGGGGAGAGAACACAGCCCTGAGGAGCTCCAGTGCTGATCGTACGGGTGCTGGATAAGAATTTTCCCAGCCTCACTACCTGCTGCCTGTCTGTCAGGAAGCTGGTGATCCACTGACAGATGGAGGTGGGGACGGAGAGCTGTGTCAGTTTATTCTTAAGGGTGTCCGGGAGCTGAAGTCTACAAAGAGGATCCTCACATAAGTCCCCGGTCTGTCCAGATGCTTCAGGATGAAGTGCAGTCCCGTCCCTTTAACCCGTATGCCACAATTGAAAATGTATGAATGTCATTACAACAAAATAACAAAGCAAGTGACTGTGTGTGTACTGTATGTTTGTTACGTAATCGCGTAAATGTAACTGAAAAATGGCTTCTAGGTCTTGTAGTAAAGTGGAACATGTTAAGAGAAAACCTCTAGCATCAAATGTTTACAGATGCCACTTGATTCAACAGTGCTATAATATTCATACATTTTAAGTGACTTAAGCATATAGTAAAAATATGTTTGGGACCTGTATCCAACATTATCATTGATTGTTGAAAAATCTTTTCTCAAGAGAATGACATCTATTATATCTTATGCCATATAAACACACATAGGTTACCCATAAATTAAAGGTTAAAACGTTTTGAAAACATTTGCAATAGAGTTACAAACCCAGAAAAGCAAATCTTTCATTTGGTTATATCTCATGGTCTGTTAAGCAGAAACTCAGTGTAGAGAAGAAAAGTAAGCCTTTCTGTTAATGCTAAATATTCACAAACCCTGGCAGAGCAGGATTTGTCATGCTTCAATTAAAAGTTTGTCTCTTATGAAGACAAGCTGACAGTAATGTAAGGAGGGAATTATTTATTTTCAGAATAAAAAAACATTTTGTGATCTATGTGCCATTTTCTTAAATCGGTGCAGATTATGTTTAATTAATTAATTGTAAAATAACATTTTAATAAAGAATTAACAGCCAAATGTAGTCCAGGACATGCTATAAAAGTTTTAAACCAATTAAATGTATTGGTTTAGTCAAGGTAAAAAAAAATATTATTTAGCATGACCAAATTAGCATATACCTACAAAAGTCATATATAATGGTCACTTCCTATAAAAATTGGGCCTAGGGAATCAACTGAATGTTTACTTTACACTGATGGCTTTCTTTACTTTGTGAAGACAACGACTTTTTATTTGTTATGTTGGTGTCCCTATGAGATAAATGACATTGGTTTTCTGTCAGTAATGACTTGAATTATTGTTAATTTATTTGTCATTCAGTCCCCACATTTAGAGTTCCATGAAAGAGAGAGAATCCAGATGAATACTAATTGTACACCACAACACCAGCTATTAATTACATGCTGATTAGAGTCAGCTGGTTAAAATTAATCACAGCCGCAGGAAGTTATTGTCCTTGTGCATACAGAGGACGTTGCTATACTTTAGGTGTGTGTGTGTGTGTGTGTGAGTGAGAGAGAGAGAGAGAGAGATAGAATTTTGAATTTTAACAAAACTTTTATTACAAAAAACTATTCACAATACACTCATACAACATTGTTATAAAAAATAAATAAAAATAAAAAACAAGCAAAACAAATCTATTCACCTTCAAAAAGAGAGCACAGAGCCTCGTTACAACACCAAATACGTTCCAAAGTTACAAAATCACCAATAGACTTATACTAAAGAAAATCAACCAAAACTCTTGATTTCACCAAGTTAGAAAACACTGCTACTATGTTCTGATTTGCTTTCTGTTCTATTGTCTTTTCCCTACTTGTATAAATGGCCAGTTTTGTTTGGCCTAGAACAAAATTCAGAAGTTGACTGTGGCGAGGGGGGCGTGGGAAGGCGAAAGGCTGCAGCGGAAGAACGGGTTTGGAGACGAGCGGTGATAAGGAGGTCAAGTGAATAATGATTAACACCTGTATCTAATTCCAGTGATTGGTGGAAAGACGAGAGAAAACGGCCCCGCAGACCTGGGAGAGGGAGAGAGAGAGAGACCGAACACGAGCGCAGTCTGACTGGAGGCATTGTCTTGGACAAAGACTGGAAAGCCGACAACCGGCAGCATTTTGATGTCTATTTTGTTTGTTTTGTTAAAAAGTCATTAAAAGACACCTTTTGCTCGCCACCCCTGACTTCCTCGTCTTTCATCCTATTTTGAACCTTGTTACATTGACAAACAAATATTTTTTTCCTCACATATTTGAACCCCAAAATAAACGTCTCCAAATAAAAGTTCTCATTACAACTCCTAAAAACATTACTGATAGCAAGAAATAGAGGTCGCAATCTACAACAGTTGGTAAAAACATGAAATATGGTTTCCCTATTAGAGCAAAAGGACATACACAATCAACTTCAGGATTTAAAACTTAAATGAAAGCAATCAACAGCACCCTGAATAATTATCCATTGTAAATCACCTGTTCTCTTGGTCAACGGTGGTTTATATAAGGATCTCCACTCAGGTTTTGTGCTTTCATCCAATTAAAAAAAATCACGGCAAAGAGTATCGACTTTTCTATTAAAATCCCTTTTGCTAAAAACCAAAACACAAAATCTGTACAAGGATTTAGCAGTACTTAAAAAAATCTTCACACAAAGATGCAACACTTTCAATAAAAGGAGAGGTGATTCCTTCAACATTTACAGACAAAAACAAACAATGAAAAGAGTCTTTGGGATTAGAATCACGAGATCCTGCAAAATACTCTACTAACAAATCTTTTTCAGTTGTTTTAAGGGCAGCTTGTCATTTCATGAGCAACTGGGTAACCAAACGAATAGACCTGCTTCCCAAATGTTGAGCTAATGCTTGTTCATTCTTAAAGTCCAGCCCAACAACATTCAGTAATTGATTCAGAGTAATGACTTTGTGCTTAATCAGCAACCTCCTAAGTCCAGGAAAAAAGAAACTGTCCGTTAAGTCCAACCGAGAGCCATAAATTAAAGGCTCCCAGAGTAACCAGTGAAGAGAGTGTGAATTTTCTGACCGTTGAACAACAAAGCGATTCCAAACCTTAACAATTTTCTTATAAAAAATTGTCAACATGGATGTGTCCAGTTTTAGAGGATCCATCAAAAAAGTGCTTTGTCCAGCCCCAGCCCGGCAGAGCTACGTAGAAGCATGCATGAAACAGCACGCCAGCTAAAGTCTGACGGTCCATTCAACAGTCTTTGCACAAACTGCAGACGAAAGGTTGCAATCCTGCTTTGGAGATGTATGAGTCCTTGGCTACCTTCCTCCTTAGGCAAAAACAAAATATTCTGTGAGACCCAATGTAATTTATCCCAAAAAAGTCCACCAAGAATTTTTGAAAGCAAAACGCAGGCAAACTTATACCATAAGGAAGAAGCCACCAAAGTATTAACAATTAAAATGCGTCCTCTATATGACAATTTTGTAGACAAAAGCTTTTTTTGTTTTTGTACTTTTTTAGAACGATTTTTCTTGGCGTCCTTTGATTTTTTTCAACTAACCCTTCCCAATTTTTCTGTACTATTGTCTCATCGCATAAAAAGACCCCCAGATATTTAAAACCTTTTCCCCAAAGTAAACCAGCAGGAAGTCTTGGTTTTCCACTTTTCCAGCTTCCTATCAATTGTGCTTCACTTTTATTCCAATTTATATTAGCAGAAGATAAAACTTTACATTTTCCAAGCAATTCAGATAAAACCTGTACATCACTTTGCTTACTAATCATAACTACAACATCATCAGTGTATGCTGATAATAAAACAATACTATTGCAATTTGGCAATGAAATACCATGACGTTTAATTCTTATTTGTTGTAATAAAGGCTCTATGGCCAAGGAATAAAGCATGCCAGAAAGAGAATACCCCTGCCTAATACCTCTACAAGCCCCAAAAGGAGCACATACATCACCGTTCACCTTGAGAATACTCTGAACGTCACTGTAAAGAACTTTCACATAATCTATTATTATTTTACCAAACCCAAAGGCCTCCAAAACTCTCCATAAATAAGCATGCTCAACGCGATCAAAGGCTTTTTCTTGATCCAATGACATTAAACCTAAATCTAAAATCTTAGAGACATCAAGAAGATCTCTAATCAGGGAAACATTATAAAAAATGGACCTACCAGGGACACTATGTCTGGCCAGGATGTATAACTTGGACTATGACCTCTGCCAATCGATAAGCTAAAACTTTAGAGAGCAGCTTGTAGTCACTACATAAGAGGGAGACCGGCCGCTAGCACTTGATGTCCGTCAGATCACCCTTTTTGGGCAGGAGAGTCAGGACTGCTCTGCGGCAACTCAACTGCAGCAGCCCTCTGGCTAAACTGTCATTCAGTACCTCTAGCAAGTCTTCTCCAATCTCTGACCAAAATGACTTATAAAAGTCAACTGGCAGGCCATTGATCCCTGGTGCTTTTCCTAACTCCATACCTTGGAGGGCTTTACATAGTTCTTCCATGGCCAATGCACCTGAAATCCTTGTGTTGGCTTCCTCCGACACTTGAGGAAGACTACCGAAAAACTCAGTCATCTCTGTAATCTGGGACCAGTTCATTTTTATATAAAGACTCATAAAAAGTGACTGCTCTCTTATGAATGTCTTTAGGATCAGTCAATAATGTTCCATGTTCAGAACGTAAAGCATGAATGACTCTGTTCTGACCATTTTAACTTTCCAAATAAAAAAAAAACTTTGACGGTACATCCATCTCATTAACATTTAGAAAACGTGACCTGACTAGAGCACCTTGTGCTTTAACTTCTAATAAGTCAGATAACTGAGTCTTCTTATTTTGTATAAGAGACTCCACCTCACTATTATTTCCAGGCAAGAGAGACTATTCTTGCAGTTTTAAAATATCAACCTCTAAGATGTTCAAAATCAGGGCTACCTCTCTAGTGACGTTCTGAATGTATTGTTGACAAAATTGCTTTATCTGGACTTTCCCAAAATCCCACCATTGCTGTAGTGTTCTAAATGAGTTCTTTGTAGTTTTAAAAACATCCCAAAAAGATATAAAGCCTTCTTTAAAACACTTATCACCTAATAAAGCAGTATTTATGTGCCAATAAGCACTCTTTGGCTTAATAGAATTAAAAAAACATACAGCACTGCAGCATACTATGATCTGAAAGACATGATGGGGTAATGAAACAATTCTCAACAAACTACCATGATGTCTAAACACATACAACCTATCTAGTCTTGCCAATTAAATCATGTTATCACGAACATGAGTCCAAGTTTATTGTTCTCCAAATATCAATTAATTCATGTGTTTTATTAACTGAACAAGACGTTGACGTGGAGGTAAATGCGGTTCAATATGGTTTCTATCTAAGTTGGCCTCTGTGCAGTTAAAATCACCACCCAAGAATAAATATTCATCAACACCAACATTTTGCAAAACAGAGCACAAATATTTAAAAACAACATTCTTTGAACAGCTGAAGTTGGTATATACACACAAATAAAAACAAAAACAACATTTTCAAAAGCAGTTCTTACAAAACTATACCTTTAATAACCTATTCAACCTGATAAGTGTGTGGGCTGAAACTCTTAGCAAAAAGAATAACAACTCCACCACTAAGTTAAATATTATGACTTAAGACAGCAATCCCATTCCATTCTACTGCCCAATCAGCAGCATTGTTAAGATCAGTATGTGTCTCCTGTAACAGAGTAACATCTTTTTTCTGATGAATTACTTCAAATAATTTTGCTCTTTTGTGCATATCCCTAGCACCATTCAAATTCAGAGTGGCAACATTAACATGACACATACTTAAAGAAAAAAACATGTCCACAAAAACATTCCTCTTGAATAAAACATGGAATTATTCTCACTGTCCTCATTGCTAAGCTCAGAGTTAAGTTTCCTCACTATTTCTTCAGCTGATAGACCTCCTTATTTGTAAAGGAGCCTTCCATCATGAAACACTAAGATTTCTCAACAAACTGTTATATGTCAAGAAAGTATTCAATAATACGTACTCCTCTTTTATTTTAGTAGCCCTAAGGAACAGTTTAATGTCATCCACCTCAAAATGACGTCTTGAGAAATCACTCTGAGAAAGACTAACACTTGAATCAGAGGATTCACTATCACTTTCTGTTTCATCCTTGTCACTTAACTCGGTTATATCGACTTTCTTTGCATGCCTAACAATCGAAGCTTTACCAGACTTCTTCCTCTTTAACGGGACTTTAAAACCTGTCTTCACTGTTTCCATTAGTGTCATCACATATATCCATCTCAGTAGATTGCAGGTTATTATCAAAAGCCTTGTTTAAAAGCCTAACTCTCTCAGTAACCGCTGCCTTCTCAAAAGCATTAGGCACTTCTACACCAGATAACCTGTTTTCAGGCGCGAATTCTTTAGCAGCAGTTACCGTGGTCAGAGGTAAATCGTCATTATTTTTGTCCTCCACTGCTTGTAACCTTGATACACCCGGAGCCTCGTCTGACGGTCTGGCTTCACCGGGTGCAGCGTTAACCACCACATCGCTTCTACCAGAGCCTACGTCACCACCAGCTGACAGCTTGTTCGAGTTTTTTGTTGGACAAGTACAGATTAAATGACCAGATTGCCCTCAATTAAAACACTTAATTTTGTTAGTTGTTAAGTAAATTATGTAATCATATTCATCAGCCCAAAAATGCAAAGACACATCTAAATCAGCATCGTTATTCATGATCATATAAACGAAACACCTAAATGAAACAACATGTTTCAATAAGGGCGATTCACTGCTGATATGGATCTTTTTAATGAGAGAGACCAATTTGCCGTAACGAGACAAAGCTTTAGCTAATATCTCCTTGCTTAAGAACGGTGGTACGTTGGAAAGTGTAACTTTCTTTGATGGTGTAGAAAGTGGAAGCACAGGGGTAAAAAGCTCATCAACAACTAACCCTGCCTCAACTAGTTCATTAGCCCTTTCAACAGTGCTAAGAAATATAACAATAGCGTTATTCATCTTAGAGGCGGACAGTATAATTTCATGCCCAACAACCTCGCCCACTGCCAGGCAGCATTTTTCCACACTAATTGCGGACGCCACTTTCACTCTATGACACCGGGTCAGTGAACTCAAACATCGCGAGCGCAGGGCCGAAAGTACAGGTAGCTGACTCTCGGGGGCGCTCTGGTGGCACTACTACCGGAGGAGCCGGCACAGGAGGGCGTTGGCGAGGAGCAGGCACTGGAGGGCGCTGGGGAGGAGCAGGCACTGGAGGGCGCTGGGGAGGAGCAGGCACTGGAGGGCGCTGGGGAGGAGCAGGCACTGGAGGGCGCTGGGGAGGAGCAGGCACTGGAGGGCGCTGGTGAGGAGGAGACACTGGAGGGCACTTGCGAGGAGCAGGCACTGGAGGGCACTTGTGAGTAGTGGGCAATGGAGGGCGCAGTTGTGGAGTGGGCACTGGCAGGCGTTATCGAGGAGCTGGCACTAGCGGACACCTGTGAGGAATAGGCACTGGAGAGCACTTGTGAGGAGTGGAGCTGGCCAACCAAGGGAACTCAGGGGACAGTGGGCTGGATGGGATCAGCAGAGACGGAGTAAGGCTGGACGGAACCAGCGGTGGTGAGGGAGATTCTGGGGTTAGGATGGGCGCAGCTAACTCCAATGGTAGCGCCATGTCCAGTAGCGCTGAACCAAGTGCCGGTGGACTTGCCATATCCTCTGCAGGAGGGCTTGCGTTGGCCACTAGCGGCCGTCCTGCGTTGACCGCGAATGGCGGTGGGCTTGCACTGGCCGCGAATAGCGGCGAGCTTCCCGCGAATGGTGGGTTTGGTGAGCCGCGGACGGCGCCGATGATCACCGCGAACGGCGGACTAGGATGAGCTGCGGACGGTGGTGACACCCATGCCGCGGGTGGAGGGAAAAAAAGGAGAAAACAAAAAACTGCACAAAAAAGGGGGTAAAAAGGCACCGCATGCTTCTCTGTTTCTGGTCCGTTCATTTGTCAGGGTTGTGTCGTGCAGGAAGGACACCGGTAAGACGAATAGGTTTTGATGAACATAATACAGGCAACACAAAGTAATAGATGAGTGAACGGACAAAGACTCAGGGGAAACTCAGGACTTATAAACACATAGAACGTAATCAGGGAAAACAGCAACAGGTGAGGAATAATCAATAGTACAAATAGTAATTGCTGCTGCTATCAAAAGCAAGATTTACAATATATGGACAATACATATTTAGGTTGTATGTCATTTATTCGCTTGCTGTGTAGTGGAACCGATAGAATTTTCTTAACCTGTGACGTATAATTCTTTCCCTGTAAATTGATCACTAGTGTTTAGTTCATATAGTTCATACTGCAGGAGTACACTGAAACTGTGACTGCTTACATCAAAAACTGCATTGATGATGTGACAGTCACCAAGACCATCACCACACGTGCAAACCGGAAGCCATGGATGACAGCAGAGGTTCGTGGGCTGCTAAAAACCAGAGATGAATCGTTCAGATCAGGAGATAAAGCAGCCCTCAAAACAGCAAGAGCCAATCTGTCCCGTGGCATCAAAAGTGCAAAACGGTCATATGGCAATAAAATCAATAATCATTTCACAAACAGCAGAGATACCAAGCCATTCAGACCATCACTGACTACAAGCCCCCGCCACAGGCCTGTGACAACGACACATCCCTCCCAGATGCACTCAACCACTTTTATTCACGGTTTGAAATGCAGAACGAAACACCTGCACAAAAACTGTCCACAGCTCCCAACCACCAGGCACTCTGTCTGTCTCCAGCCGACGTAAGGAAGACCCTATCTAGGATTAACCCACGCAAGGCTGCGGGTCCTGACAATATACCTGGCCGCGTACTGAAAGACTGTGCTTGACAGATGTCCTAACAGATATCTTCAACACCTCGCTGAGCCAGGCAGTCATCCCCACATGTCTCAAATCCACAACGATCATACCGGTACCAAAAAAATCACCTGTGTCCTGTCTAAATGACTACCGTCCCATAGCACTGACTCAAATCATAATGAAGTGCTTTGAGAGGCTAGTCATGCACAACATCAAAACCAGCCTCCCCAACACACTCGATCTGCTCCAGTTTGCATACCGCCCAAACCACTCTACGGATTATGCAATTTTCTCCACCCTCCACCTGGCTCTTACCCACCTAGAAAATAAAGACTCCTATGTTAGAATGCTGTTCATCGATTTCAGCTCAGCATTCAACACAATAATCCCACAACAGCTCATCAATAAATTAAGCCTGCTGGGCCTCAACAATTCCCTCTGTAACTGGATCCTGGACTTTTTAACCGGAAGACCTCAGTCAGTTCGGGTCGGCCACAACACCTCGAGCACTACCACACTGAGCACAGGTGCCCCACAGGGCTGTGTGCTCAGCCCGCTGCTCTTCACGCTGCTGACCCACGACTGCACTGCCAAGTTCAGCTCCAACCACATCATCAAGTTTGCCGATGACACATCAGTGGTAGGTCTCATCAGCAACAATGATGAAACGAACTACAGAGAGGAAGTGGCACAGCTGGCTGAATGGTGTGGCGCTAACAACCTGTCCCTCAATGTGGAGAAGACAAAGAAGGTTGTGATGGACTTCAGGAGAAACCCTGTTGACCACCCCCCATTGACCATCGACAGCTCGACTGTGGAGAGAGTCAGCAGCACTAAATTCCTGGGGCTGCACATCACAGAGGACCTCACCTGGACCACCAACACCATGTCTGTCTCCAAGAAGGCACAACAACGCCTACACTTTCTCCGCCGGCTGAAAAGAGCAAGCCTCCCCCCACCCATCCTCACCACCTTCTACGGGGGTACCATTGAGAGCGTGCTGACCAGCTGCATCACTGTCTGGTACGGGAACTGTAATGCAGCAGACCGCAAGACCCTCCAGCGGACAGTGAACACAGCTGCAAAAATCATTGGTGCCCCTCTCCCCTCCATCCTGGATATTTTCCTTACACGATGCTCCAGCAAAGCAAAAAGTATCGTGAAGGACCCAACCCATCCCTCCCACAGTCTCTTCCAGCTCCTACCCTCAGGTAGACGATACCGGAGTATCAGAGCCCGCTCCGCCAGACTGCTCAACAGCTTTTTTCCCCAGGCTGTGAGAGCCCTGAACTAACATCACACCGCCCCTCTCTGAAACCCCAACCAAACCGCCCCCCACCACCACCACCACCACCACATCACAGGAAAAAACTGTTAAAATTGTATTTCTGTGCAATTCAAGTGTGCTATGCACAGGTGAGCGGGCCTTTACAAGCCACCTGTAGCAACACATTTTCCTCTACATGCACTAGACACTTTCACACACCATTGTGTGTCCATAATCCCACAAAAGACTGATTGTAATATATGACTGTAATGTATGTATGTTTACTGGCTCAGGCACCACAAATCACCTTACACTGTTCCCCAGCCAGCTGCTTGAATGTCTCTCTTTTTGCACATGTACAGTATTTGAAGTCATTTGCACAGTTGTACAGTTTGTATTTTTTTTTGTTTATGTATAGGTAACCACTTGTATTTATAGCATATATATAGTCAAAGCTGACAGTAGGTTAGTTGTGTATAGGTTTATACTGTTTTACTTCGTGTTGTATATCTGTATTTATGTAGCACCGTGGTCCTGTGAGGCACGACATCTCGTCCCACTGTATGTCCACACATGTAGCGGAATGACAATAAAGCTCAACTTGAACTTGAACTTGATATGCTTGGTGTAATTATTTAGAATTTAGGATATTTTTTAACTTTGCCTTAACCTGTGTAATAGATACAGATTAGTATATATACTTTGGGTGTGTCAAATACTGAATGTTTGATGTTGATTGAAAGCTGATTTCGTCAGCAATAATTTGGTATGGATGAAATAGACTTTTATCATTAAAATGTATGATTACAACACGTATATAGAAATCTGCTTTCGATATTTCCTTCATGGGATAAATTAGCTAAGCCAGTAAGGTAAAAAAAGCAGTGCGGGGCGGGGCTCCGCCCCACAAGAACAATCTGATTGGGACAGTCGCCCATGGGTGGACCCAAATTGGGTCATTTAAAATGGACACTAAAGCTTTGTTCATTGCTCGCTCGCTTGCTTGCTCGCTGGTCCGCTTGAAACTTCGGCTCTGTCTTCACTGATTGTGCTGGGAAGGGCTCGATCCCCGCATTACCATCAGACTAATGAACTCAAAGACTTTGGCAAATGTCTCACTGAAGAACTTTAGCACCTGAAGCCATAATAATTCTAAAACAAACTTCCTAAGAGCGTCATCACGTCACTAAGAAACCACCAATCACAAGAGGGGTGCCCCAGTGACATCACGCAACAACACAACCAGCAACCCCGGAGGTATCCATCGACCACACGGAAACACGCGAGAACAAGCGGGAGTTGTCAAACTCAACTAAAAGCAAGTAAACAGAACAAGTCTCTATTGTTGCAGGAAACTGGGGAATTGATCTGTAAGCAGTAAAGATAGCGAAGTATCTGCTTGTTATCTACCTCTGGTAAAGTTACGAGATAGCAAAAGAGGGCTAGATTTAAACTTTCTTTTTACCGCAAAACTTCTGTCCTGTGTGTGTGTCCTGTGCGTATGTGTGTGCTTATGTGTATGTGTTTTATTACGTTTAGTCCATGTATTGTAGAATAACAGTTAGCAAATAAACCTCTGTTTCATTTATAAAGAATGGTGTCTTGTGCTGTGTGATTATCAAGTTTTAAACTATTTGCCAAAGACCGCATTACCTAGCTCAAAATTTGATTAAAGTGCCAATTTTGTTTGTTTTATCATTGGCCACGAAGTAAGATAAACTAAATTGTTAAAGATATACTGATGTTAATGGTCACTGGACGAGTTGTTAATAAGGTATAAATCATAAGTTAAAGATTAATGTCACTTCAATCAAAGCAAGATTGAATCTTTAATAAATGATTCCCCAAAGCTGAAATAATAGCTTAAATAATTGTCACACATAATGGTGGAGTATAACAGCTGGCATAAGTTTGATTTGAAAATTCATAACACATTCATGAGAGTCAATTTGTGTATTGTTTTATTTTATCCGGAAAAATAGATTAGATACAGAGAAACAGCGTTTGTGTGTGATACTGTATTCTTGTTTGTGGCACATAGTGCGTTTTGAATGAAAGACAGTGCAACGTGAGTTGTTGTTAAGAAGAAAAAAAGTAAATAATTCATATTTGTAGGCCATTCTAAAGCGCAAAAGAGACAAATGAGCGGATTCCTCATTTCTCTCTATAAGGCCTTTCATAGTTTTAATCTGCTAGTGCACGTCCCACTTCGGATTGAACTGTGTATCTCCTTGGTTTGAGAATATTAGATTAGCTAACTAACTGTTTCGGCCTCTTTTTGATTCACTAAACGAGTGAACTTAAAACACTCAGAAGGAGTGGCCAAAAGCGTTATGGAAGAATAATGATCTCGATCAAATTAAAATTGTGTAATGATAAATCCACTGCTTTTGTCTGTCAGAACAGACAGACACCAGAAGTGAGACTCGCCGAAGTCTCAGTAACGCTGTTATATTAGTAATTAATCTGTGGATTAATTCATCTCGCTCTAAACGAGTTTAGATTGTTAGCGCTCAATAATGCGGTTATATTAATAATTAAAATAATTAATCTGTGGATTAATTAATCTCGCTCTAAATGAGATGGTAGTGTGAAAGGCATTGATGTTTCACTGATCACCCGGATCTCTGTGTCCAAACTGACAGGCTCCCTTACATCACCATAACAGGAAGTCAAGTGCCCAGACTCTGTCCCAGCACCATTTTGAGCTTTTGTAAACAAATAGCATTAGCATGAAGTTAAGATAACTGAAGCTAAGAAAGTTACATTGAAGCCTATGCAAGGCTATTATCATTGAAGGCTAGCGATTAGTACATAGCATTTAGAGGGTTTTGAATGCGGTGTGTTGCAATGTCTTGAAGTGTTGTTGTGACTTAACCCTTTAAAGCCAAACTCTAACTCACACAAAGAATTTAATATCATTTATTTCTCTCATTTGCATTCTATCTCTTCTCTCATTTAAAAGGACTGTAACAAATGCAATGTAAATAAACTGGCTGTATGATTATAACTAATCGTCAGAGTGGCTAGCGATCTCACGGGTGGTTTTAATAAACATTTGTTTAAGGTTTTTTATTTTTAGCGGGTATTAGTTTATTAGCTGTTGGCTTTTATTAGAAATTAATTCAGTACCACCTCATTACCTTGATAATACGGTGATTAATTCAATTGTAACTGCTCTCCTGATTTTAAAGACATCAGTGGATAGGTTTCTATTGTTAGGAATTTGAAATTGTTAATTTAATGTCATAATTAATTACAAATTTGAAATTAATTTCATGTCATAAAACAATTTCAATTACTGCTTCCACGTAGCAACAATAGCCACTGATTAATCATAAGTGCTCTTATAATTAGAAAACAACATGAAGATCTTAATCATTATCAAGAAGGCCCAAAATATTTTATTTAATTCACAAGTAATTAGGGTGGCACAGATTAATTTGGTTTGATGATTTTAATGACACAAGGAGGAATGAGTAACGTGTTATGCTAGGGATCCGGAATTAGGGATTTGGAATCTGTAATTTAATTTCATAATAAATTAAGAATTTGAATATTCTAATTACATTTAATAATGAATTACAATTCCTGTTTACATATTGCAACAATATTGGCTGATCAACTCAATTGTAAATTGCTCTTGTAATTCTAATCCTAATCGATCCTATCAATTTTAATGATAACATCATTAAACTTTAATTAGAAATCACAATTTCTAATTTGAAATTCAAATTTCAGTCGCAACACAAGTCTGGCTCTGCCTGTTAGGCATTACTTCATTGCCTTAGGTTATCTGATTAACTCAAATACATTTTTATAGGGTTCCCTTTACTTAGGTCTGATAGTAGATAGCTATTCCATTCTAATACCGTTCTAGTATTGCAAAGTGACGGCACGCAGCAGGCCTAGCAATTGGATATCGGAGGAGGAGTCAACAGGCTGACTGGGCGAAGGTGCGGGAAGGTGCGGGTTCACCACCCCGGGAAACTATTGATGAGGTACGTCGGAACTTAGGGTCCGCGCTGACGGATAGCCGATCGGATCACCCGAGTCCCAGCCCAGTTGTGCCAAAAGCCACGGCTGTTTGAGAGGCTCACTGCAATATGGCGTGGATGGAGTGTTTGGCAAGATCCTTACAGGAGCTCACCTGGTGCGCTTGGACGGGGTGGACCTTGCTGTTGGGCGCCGCTGGAGCAATGTAATTTCTCACCAAACCTAGGGTATAAAACCTTAAGCTTCCAATTAGTTCAAGGTTCAAGGTTCAAGGTTTCTTTATTTGTCACATAATAGTTATACAGGGTATAATTAGAAGTGAAATGTAATCGAATCAGGTCCGCTCAGTGGACAGTGCAAAATAATAAGAATACAAATTATATAAAGTGACATAACACAAGGGCATACATATGGTAAGAAAAGGAGAAATAAGAGTAAAATGTGCAATGAAAATAAAAAGTGCAAAACAATAAGATGTGCAAAAAACAATAAGATGTGGAAAAAACAATAAGATGTGCAAAAGACAACAAGATGTGCAAAAACAACAAGATGTGCAAAAAACAATAAGATGTACAAAAAAAAAGAAAAACAGTGTACTGGGACTTAATAAATAGTAATGTGAATAAGAGGGATGTGCAGACGGGTTGTTCAGGGTAATGTACATAGAGCAGCAATGATGAGAATGTGAGAATATTTACAGTTAACAACGGGTCTTGTACGTGTTTATGAGGCTGAGTTTGAGTTTAGGAGCCTGATGGCCTGAGGGAAGAAGCTCTTCCTCAGTCTTTCAGTCTTTGCCATCATGCTCCTGAAGCGCCTGCCAGATGGCAGTAAACAGAAAAGATGGTTACCGGGGTGAGTTGAATCTTTGATGATTTTAGCAGCTCTGCTTTTACAGCGTTTGATGTAGATGGCCTGCAGAGAGGGGAGAGCAGACCCTGAGATGCGCTCAGCTAAGCGCACGACTCTCTGTAGAGCTTTGCAGTCCTGGTTTGTGGCATTATTATACCACACTGAGATGCACTGAGTCAGTACACTTTCTATGGCCCCTGAATAGAAAGTTTTCAGGATAGCTGGTGAGACCCTGAATTTCCTCAGCTGTCGCAGATGGTACAGTCTTTGCCTGGCTTTCTTGACCTGTGTTTGAATGTGTGTAGTCCAAGTTAGGTCCTCTGAGATGTTTACACCGAGGTACTTGAAGCTACTCACCTTCTCCACAGGGGTCCCACTGATCATAAGAGGAGTGTAGGGCTGCTGCTGTCTCTTCCTGAAGTCCACGATCAGCTCCTTAGTTTTGCTCACGTTCAGAGAGAGACAGTTGTCCTGGCACCATGATGTAAGTCTCTCCACCTCATACAAGTATGCGGCCTCGTCGTCATTGTTAATGAGGCCCAGGACCACAGTATCATCCGCAAATTTAATGATAGAAGTGGAGCTGTGAGAGGACACACAGTCATGGGTGTATAGAGAGTATAGCAGGGGGCTCAGGACACAGCCCTGTGGGGCTCCTATGTTCAGGGTGATGGAGTTGGAGGTGAACTGGCCGACTTTCACCACTTGTGGTCTGGCGGTGAGGAAATCTTGAATCCAGTCACAAAGTGAAGTGTTTAGGCCAAGGTCTGAGAGTTTAACAGCCAGCTTGGTGGGGACTATAGTATTGAAAGCTGAGCTGTAGTCTATGAATAGCAGCCTGACATAGTTGCCATTCTTGCTGTCGATGTGAGTGAGGGAGGAGTGCAGTACCTGGGAGATGGCATCATCAGTAGACCTATTTGGCCGATAGGCAAACTGAAGAGGGTCCAAAGTAGCAGGGATGGAGCACAAGTAGCACAAGTAGCAAATGTGTTTCTTTAAAAGTCTCTCAAAAACCTTCATGACTGTCGATGTGAGGGCAACTGGGCGATAGTCATTCAGGCAAGAGGGTTTACTGTTCTTAGGCACAGGGATTATAACAGATTTTTTAAAGGAGGTGGGAACAACAAAGGTAGCAAGGGACTCATTAAATATGGAAGTAAACAAGCCAGCAAGCTGATCAGCACAGGACCTCAGAACACGGCCAGTAATCCCATCAGGTCCTGCTGCTTTCCTGACGTTCACTCTCTTTAGTTCCCTCCGAACGTCGTCCTCTGAAAAGGTGATTACATGATGATCGATGCTCTGTCTGCTGCATCCTGACGAGCTGATCGGCAGATTTGCGCCGCCATTGCAGTAAAAGCGACCGTAGAAGGTGTTTAGCTCTTCGGCCAGCAACGGATCTGCTCTCACCTCTGCGGAGGAGTTATTTCCAGAGGAACAGATGGTCTTCAGTCCCTGCCACATGCGTCGAGAGTCATTGAGCTGGAAATGTGACTCAATTTTCTCACTGTACCGGCGCTTAGCGGCTCTTATTGCACGCCGGAGAGCGTAGCACGATGATTTGTACTCGCTCATGTTTCCTGACAACAGACCGGCATTGTATGCGGCAGTGCGATGGTTAACCGCATCACGTATTGATCTGTCCACCCACGGTTTCTGATTGGAGAATGTCCTTATTGTTACCGTTTCAGTGGCTTGCTCGGTCAGCGTGTTTACGAAGCTTACTGCTACATCCGTGAATTCGCTGACATCAGATGAACTCGCCCGGAACATGTCCCAGTCGACGTCATCAAGAGACGCCTGTAGCATAGCTTCAGAGTGGGAGGACCAGCGCGTCACTTCCCTCTCCACCGGCGGTTCGCGGGCGATCCTTTGTTTGTATTCCGGCGTGAGAAAGATGGCGACATGATCTGATTTGCCAAAAGCCGGCAGTGAGTGGGCTTTGTAGGCGTTATTGAGCGGAGTGTAGCAGTGATCCAGTGTATTCAGTCCTCTGGTTGGACAGGATATATGCTGATGAAAGTTCGGCAGGACTTTCTAAAGGAAAGCCCAAAAAGGAAATTAGCGTTTCTCCAAAACTTAGGTCAGTTTGTTTCATACTGTAAAACAGCAAGACCAACCCCCTAAGTGTATCGACTCAACAGCGCCACCACGCTGCCACCCTTGTCATTAGTCCTAAACTTGGGAGTAAATCCTCACTTTTCTTCTTCTCTTTTCTCCCTGATTCTATCCTCTAATTTGACTACTGCTACTTTTGCTGGGATTTTACCTGTGGGAAGATCATGAGCAGAGAACTTTTTCAATTGAACAGGTATTTGTGAAACTTGAAAACGACGTTTCAAAACTGTTTTCTATTTACCTTCCTCTATTGTGAAATCCTACCCCGCCAAGTTAAAGTAGGTCAACGAGAAGATAGGCGTTGGCAAAATTTTAAGCATGCACGAGAGACACTCTAACCAGTGTTGTGGTGTCAATTTTGCCATTAAGTGACCAGTACTGTCATTGCTATTGTTTCGACCACCCAGGAGAACATTTTAATAGCAATCACAGTCCTATTACAAAAAGAGAAAACCCGTTTACAATCCTCTGACTAGAAGCATCCTTCTAAATCAGACTTAACAAAAAAAAAAGAAAAGAGGAAAATCTGCAACCAGAAAGATATATTTTGTTCTTGTCCCTCTCCCTCACCTTCGTAGTAGCCGCTAGAGACTGACCTCCTTCCTTGAAAAAAAGGAGACTTTCTCTTACAGGAAGAGTTGAAGCATCCAATTATTACCCTTTTATTTGCTCTGTTGGTGTTCTTCTTTTCTTTCTCTGTTTCCCAGCTGTGCTACCTGTGTGTGTGTGCTCAATAATTTTCCCCACAGAGGCTAACAATTAGAAGCTCGCCCACCAGAGGATTACAGTCGCAGAGAATCACACTCAACGTTAGCATATACTATACTTTGCACATTTACACTCCCTGCTTAGCTTTGTTTTGTTTTGTTTCCCATTCAAGGTCTGTGTCGGTTCGGTTCGAGATCTCCCTCACCCTGCCAGAACATGTCTCACACAATAGAACATGTTAGTCACTGGGAGGATCTGGAAATATGGCTAAGTGTTGCGATAGACAGCCTCCTCCCTAAGGCTGTTGAAACACTCAAACATCAGACACAGGACCAGCTGGATGAAAACATAACAAGCCTCGTGGGACAAAACCCAAGTCAAAGCTACGGTCACAAAGAATTAGCCAAGCTCACCGGCTCCTTAAGTCACACACTCATCGACAGCCTAAAGTAAGCAACAAGCACTCTGCACAAATCTAGCAGGAGCTGACACGCGCACAACAACGCATCATGCAGCTAGAACTGGAAGCTCAGGTGCGACAGGAAGGGCCTGAAGAGGTGGAACAAGGCGCTGAGGAGGAGATCAACAGGCTAAAAGAGACTCTAGCGGCAACTAGCCTGACAAATGGAACAAATCAAAGAAGACTACGCTGATCGTTCTGACAAGCTACAGTATGCAGAGCAGCTACTGGAGAAGGCAAAGGCTGACTTCAGGGAGGGACAAAGCCCTTGAAGCTCACTTGGATGAGTCAAGAAACGAGATCAGTCGCCTAACACGAGAGCTCAACTACTTCAAAGAGGAATATGAAAGTTTCCAAGAGGAATTCAAGCACGCTTATGAATTACACTATGAGCCGTCAAGGACAGGACATACACCTACCTCACTCAGGTGATCGGGAGGACCGGATCACCTGTTCATGGACTTACACGTGAGCAAAAGGTGGAAGGGGCGGTGTTGAAACATTTACCAGCTCCCTTTGAAGAACTTTACCTCACAACAAAGCCAAAATAATCTGCTGCAGCCAGCCGCAGATCGTCGTACGGCTTGGACCTAAGCTCACCAGGAAAATTGGCAAATTCAACCCCAACGTGCCAAATAGCCAAAATGTCCAAGCTTATCTCCAATATATCTATTTCCATCTGGAAATGCGACCTAACATTACCGACAAAGATAGACTATACTTACTTCGAACGACATCCAGTCCTGAAGTTCGCAGCTTCCTGGACCGCCAGCCTTCTCACACAAACACTGATTATCAACGGCTTCAAAAAGCCCTCATTAAAAAGTTTGCCGATCCTGTGTCCAAACAAGGCTTAGTGGCTGCCCTGGAGACGAGACAAGGACGTCATGTAACCTCCTCAAGCCTACTATCAGATGAGCATACTTCGTAACTCGCAACAAACATGACATGGAGGACGAACTGAACTTTAAAAATCTATTCCTGAGGAACTGTGATGGAAATTTTCCTGCCATGTGATAATCTTTAGTGAAGACATATGTTCAAGATGTATGCATTATATGTTTTCTCACCCATAGTTAGAAAAGCATTCTTTGTATGATTTACTATGGGAGAGGTAAGAAAAAGCAGATGGTAAAAGGGTCATCATGAGGGCATTTACAGACTTATAGCCTGGGGGTCAGGGGGCATTTGCCTGCCCTTTTCTATAACCATTAATAGGTAAACGAACTGCTCTCCCTCCTGTAGGGGGCCTTGAAAGGCCACTATAAAAACTGCTTTCTCTTATCTCTCTCTCTCTTTGTTCCTCACTGACTCACAGCTCATGTGTATAAGTGACGAGAGGTCTCTCCTGCAGGAGAATAAATACTTTTATTATGACAATTTGGACTCAGACTTGTCTCTTACTCAGTGATGATGTTTGTATGAAAGAAATTGCCACAACAGAACCTTCATCCCAGCATAAGCCACCATATTGGCGTTCTCGCATGTCCACAAACCATGAACGCTCAGCAGTTGCAAGACTTGGCGTAGAAAGCCTGCGGCAAACAAAAGATGGTCTCAGAAAAAAGTGCCAAAACCCCAACAGTTCTTGACTTCAAAACTCAAAGTCAAGGGTTGGCTCTAGAGGACCAAGACAGCTTCGAGCCGCAACACATGGAGTGGAATGCACCCCTGTCCAACAAAGAACGAGACTCACATGCTGGCACCCGACCTAAATAGAGGTATGACCGCTGGGACGGACTGCGTGGACGTCAACGCTCACCTGGACGGCACTGGGAAAGGTCATGGGACCAATCAAGGCCTCATGAGAGTCAATGGGAGAGATTGTGGAACCAGCCAAGCTCATTTGGAAACTCAAGAGGAAAAAGCTTGTGGGAATCCAACGGAACTCAAAGGAAACAACAAACTCACCCTGGAGCAACCAGTCCAAGGAATCAACGAAAGAATTCACAAAGATTCCAAGCTGACCGAGCTTAAACTGAATCCACGCAAGAACAAAAGACCCCACCGTATTTCTCACAAAAGCTCATGGTTTTCTCACAAAAACTCACAAAAGCTGATGGAAATTATGATGAAAGAGTTCTTCCAACGAAAGGAGGAGGATTGAAAGTGGGAAAAGGAAGAGAAACCAGATTCAACCTGACTAGCAGCCGGACAAGAAGGCAGCGACCAGCTTGACCCAATCAGCCACAGAGAACAGCACTCCTTCACCTCACTCTCAGAGAACAGTAAACACCCTAACTTCAGATGGACACGAAACCCCACCTGAAAACCCAGCAAGAGAGTTAAGCACTAACTCATCACCCAATGCTCCAGATCAAAGCACCGTCCAACAAACACCTGCTGACGAAACCCCTCAAATTCCTGAAAGTGCTGTCTTGGTCGTCTGCCACTCCTCTGAATAACACCAGATCAGTCCTGACATCCTAAGTTTCTAATGTCTACAGAAAAGAAGTCCAAGAAGAAGAGGACTAAACCCTCAAACTCCAAAGCTGCGAACTGAACCTCTAAGCATACTCCCACATGGGCCTACAACTAAAACATGTGGCTGAACCCAGTTGGACCAACCAGTATTAGTTTCAATGGCCACCTCATGGACCTCATCCAGTTCAGTATTATGTTTCAACAGCCAACACGTATCCACTCCTCATTGGGAAAGTTCTGCTTAATTACTGACATCTGATGTTAAAGGACCTTCTGCACCTGCCCTAAAGACTGATTGAATGAGCAGTATCAAAGCCAGTCACTGATTGGACCAAGCACAAACAGCAAGGACCAGGACCCTCTCCTCTGCTCACTGCAGAAGCCTGAATCAAACACAGGCCCCCTTCAAATCATGACTGTGATAGATGTCCTAGCACATCAGTGTCCGACGTCGCACTAGCCCTGTGGGCAGAGAACTCAGCCTTCAGCCTGAAGCTATTCAGAACACTGAAGCAAAGACATCAGAGCCTACCACATATCGCTAAGCACAGCCGCTTCCCTCTGTCTTCCGACAACCATGGCCACCTCCAAGATCATCTGTGCTCTGGACATAAAATGGAACAACAGACATCTGAGTCATTACTTCCTCATTGTCCAATACCTGCCGCATTACATCTACACTGGAGCGGATATCATGGTCCGGCTCAAAGCTTGCATTGATACCGTAAACGACATCATATGGGCTCCCCTGTCACACCAACTGACAATTCAGTCAACCTCAAGAACCTCCAATCCAGTCAAACCATGCCAGACGCATGCGCTATGATCATGGAGCAAGAAGCCACAATACCTGCCTACAGCAATAGTGTCAGCATCTGCCTCAACATGCAACCTTGTCAAACTCTCAACAGTAAGCTAGGCTTCTTCCAAACTTCCAGGACCTGCCTAAAACTTGGACTGACCCTGAAAGCTACAGCTCTCATTGAAGTGTCATCTCATGTTGTGTAGGAGTTGTTCAACAACTGTACGGCCCAAGACATCCACATTCCCAAAGCCAGTCACCTGGGATGGCTCATCAACCAGGCGTTCCATGACTTTGAACTAATGGTACCTGTCATAGGTCCCATACCAGCCCAACTAATGTCAGAGGAATACAATGACACCATAACATTCACAAAACCTTATTAAATCATTGTCATCACTTCTATTCTGCCTGTGTCCAGAGAAAGCGTCTGCCGTTCGGAACTAACAGATGACACTCACCTCGCTGTCTACGCTGTCTCAACACAGCCTGCGACAGAATCACCTACACAAGTGACCATCAGGGCCCAAAGCCCCTCAAATGACTTAACTGCAGAGGAACCCTACGCCGGGTTCAATGAACAAATTCAACAGATCCTGAGTGTGGCGAATGCCCTCCGAAGTGACCAATGAAGTGGATCATCAAGGACTCAAAGAGGTTCTGCACAAGTACAAGGACTCTTTCGCAAAGGATTCCCTAGATTGTGGCCTGACCAACATCCACACGGTGCGCATCCCAACAAACCCAAATGCGCCACCCACGTTTGTGCGCCAGTACAGGATTCCAATAGCATCATATGAGCCAGTGCTAGAAATTGTTGACTCCATGCTGGAAAAGGGGGTCATCCGGCCCTATAACAGCACATACTCTGCCCGATATGGCCAGTCCTAAAACCCAACGGCAAATGGTGGCCCACCATCGACTATTGCAAGTTGAATCAGCAAGTATCATTGTCACGATGGCCTATGAGCCGATTGGACCAAGAAACTCCAGAAATCAAAGGCTCGATGATCCTATCCACACTGGACGTTGCCTCCGGGTTCTGGACAATCCCTGTCCATCCCGATGACCAACACAAGCTGGCATTCACCTTTGGCAACTGACAATACACCTTCACCCTTCGGCTATGCCAACTCAACAGCAGAATTCAACATTTTCCTTAACAAAGCATGCCCTGACGCTAGTGTGAGAGGCAACCTTGTCTACATAGACGATGTCTTAATGAAAAGCTCAAGTGTGGAAGACCACCTTAAGGAAATCGATCATGTCCTAAACCAGCTGACAACAGCAGGAGCTAAAATCACCCTTCATAAAGGACAATGGTGCAAAACCAAGGTGAACTATGTCAGACTGCTTGTCGGAAGAAACGGCATTGAGTCACAATCTAACTATACCCTATAACTATACTATAACTATGCCCAAGCAATCCAAAGCATAAAGACACCAAATAACATCTCTGAGCTGCGAAGCTTTCTGGGAGTGTGCAACAGTTAATCAAAAACTATGCTGACATCGCACTACAACTAACTTCCCTCTTGAAAAAGGATGAAACCTTTGTTTGGACAGAAGCCCAGGACACAGCAATGGGCCAGCTCAAACAGCGCCTGTGCTCTGCTCCGTGCCTGGCCTACCCAGACCCAGAAAAATAATTATATCTGGACGCTGGATTCTCTAATCAGTGCCTCAGCGCAGGCCTATACCAGCTCCATGACAAAGACAAGCGAGTGGTCGCTTATGCCAGCAAAATGCTGCTTCCCCCAGAATGCAAGTATTTAAACTGCGAAAAAGCTTCGCTTTGCATTGTGTGGGCCATCCAGCGTTGCGCGTCCACTTTGTGTTTTTCTTTTTTGCTCTCTCATTATAATCTCCTTTCCCCTCTAGTCCCCTCATCAGGGAACTCCCTTAACCAATCCTTAAATCCAGGTCCTGAAATTGAGATTGACTCCCTTCAATAAAGTCGTCATGACTCTTTGTGTGAATCATTGTCGACCGATCGAGACAACCCGCAAAATCATGACCGGCATGCTACGTGAAGTAAGTTCCTTAATCAACAACTTAGCCATGAGTAGGATTCCACACTAATTTTTTTTTTATTCTTTATTTATTAAACATTTTTGATTTATAACTTTTTACAGTAGAGCCCAAGATCTGCCCAAAAAAAAAAATAAAACAAAATAAATTGTATGCTTAAAACAACAACACCTCAGGATTTCGCGAGATCTGATACAGTGTCAATAAGGTCCAACCAAAATTGTAATGTCTTTCTGGTGGCACCATGTATTTTGGCTGTGGTACACTCCAAGTGGGCAATGTCCAGCAAGTATGACATCCATGTCAATCTAACTGGGGTAGATGGATCAAACCACAGTTTTAAAATAACCTTTTTGGCAGCAGAGAGAATCCTTTTTTGATTGACAGACAACGACAGCGACGAATCATCCAGCAAAAGAAAAAGCAATTGGTCCTTTTGAATCGGAGTCTTCAGAAGGTCCGACAATAAGTCCTGTACCAATGACCAGAGGAAGGCAATTCGGGGACAGTCCCAGAACATATGCATATATGTATCTTGACTAGAGCTATTAAACAGGTGACAGAAGGGGTCAGACTTTCTTTTCATTTTATATAATAAACAAAGAGTGGCATATGCCTTATTGATTAGCTTATAATGGACCATTTGGTGAGCTGGGTTTTTAAAGGTAACAAAACAATTTCATTGTTTTCAGACAATTTCCAGACATTGTCCCAGTCAATCACAGTGTTAAGTTCTCTTTCCCAGAAACCCTCAGTCGGAATGTTTGTATACTGTCGTATCACAAGTGATTTATAAATTATATTCACAATACCTCTAGAAGCCATACTAGAATCTATCCAATTTACCATAGGATGAGGATTTATTTTAATCGACCAGGGTACTCCGTAAGCTTTCAGTGCAGATCTTAATCTTAGATACAGAAAAAAGGAAAATCCTGGGAGCGAGAAGTCATCCTTTAGGATCTGAAAGGACTTGAGCCCATAATCGTTGTGCAGGTCTTTTAAAGTGTAAATACCACATTCAACCCAGCATTTGGAAACGAACGGTTTGTTACCAGTACAAAGATTATCATTATGCCAAATGGGGGTAGAGTCACTATAAGAATCTGACGCTCCCATAATCTTCTCTGCTGCTTTCCAGGTTTTGATAGAATGGCATATAATTGGACCAAACTTTTCTAAAACTTTCTTAGATATTCCCGTAAAGGGTAAATCCTGTAGACGTAATGGGTAAATAATATTAGTAGTGGTGGGCCATTATCGGCGTTAACGTGCTGCGTTAACGTGAGACTTTTATCGGCGATAAAAAAAATATCGCCGTTAATCTATTCTCAAAGTTGGGTTGGGAGCTGGGTCTATACTACGCAAGCTATGATGACTTTCACCCTGATATTTTAGCGGATGTATACCTAGCGAATTGCACTGTAGGGGCGAGAACGAGTCTTGAACTAGAGGCTCGCAGTCCGTGATGGACAAATTGTTAACGGCTGGTCTATGTGGTAATACAATCGGGCAGGACATCCAAACGCTCACCTATCATTCATCAACCTCAAATATGGCTTTTCATCTGAAAGATGTATGTAGTAGCAACTTTACATGGCCGCTCAATATGATGTTAACCTAGAGAAATGTGCGCTATTGAAGTGTTTGTGTGGAAGCGCGTTTGCTGCAGGACAGGCTCCGGTGCGCTCACTTGCTCTTACATCTCCGTCATTTTTGGTCATACAGATAAAAGTAGCCTAATACATCTTTCGAATCTGTAAAGACTCTACGTTATTTGTGTGCACTCAGAATAACAAACGCGTTGCGCTTTTAAGCAAACAGGATGCGCTTTAGGTCTCATGTGAACTTGAGCGAGAAACTTGAAACTCGAATATATCTAAAAATACAGTACATAGAAAAATATATCTATAGAGAGAAATGTCAAAAATAGAAGACGTGTGTGTTAGCATGGATGATTTACATGAAATTTAATCTGTGCAACACTGTGCATAATAAGATGGCTTTCAGTTCAATATAATAACAAAAACGACATTTTGGGTTTTATTCAACTAATAAGGTGGGCACGCTGTGATCTGTACTATATTTTTACTGTAATTGACAGTTATCAAAAAAAAAAAAAAAAACAACAACACGGGAGTGGAGGGAATGGGAGTCATTCTTCCGGAGTGGAACGGATTTTCCTCCAGTTTTTTCGTGGGATTGGGACGGGAAGAGATTAAAGTTTGTGATGCATTTTGGAAACAGGAGATGAGCCCCTGGTCTAATGTGCCACCTGGCTTGAGAAACCTGTTCTCAAAGACTTACTTTTAGTCATTATTTGGGTAGCACACATATTCTGAATGCCTTCGGCAGAATTCAAATGAGCCATTTTAATCTAGATTAATCTAGATTAATTCCAAAATTAATCTAGATTAATCTAGATTAAAAAAATTAATCTATGCCCACCTCTAAATATTAGTTTCTAAAGCCCGCCATGGGACAGGGGAGTCAACATCTAGCCTCGTCCTAAGTGGTCTCATCTGGTATGATAAATAATAGGACCACAAATCTGGTAGGGATAAGCCACCATGAGGTTTTAGCTGGTGCATAGATTTAAAACGAATTCTAGGCCGTGTATTATTCCACAAGAATTTGGATACTGTTGTATTGATCTCTTTAAAATAGCCAGTAGGTGGTGTCAAAGGTAACACTGAAAATAAAAAGCTTAGCCTCGGAAGTATATTCATCTTAACAGTGGCTATCCTTCCATGAAGAGCCAAACAGAGTGGAGACCAACACAGAAGATCGCTCTTAATCTTATCCAGAAGAGACTGATAGTTCCACTTGGAAATGCGTGATAATGAAGGAAAAACTCTGATTCCAAGATAATTAAACTGATCACTGACAGGAATCGTAGTGGGTAAATTCTGAATCTCTGATTTAGCAGCTAAATTAAGGGGCATAAGTAAGGATTTGTTCCAATTAATCTTGTAACCAGACAGTTTACCAAATGTATCAAATAATTTTAAGCATTCCTTAACAGAGTCTGTAATGTTTGATATATACAACAAAACATCATCAGCGTAGAGTGATATTTTATGGGATGTGTTCATACAACTTATTGGAGCTATTGCTGAACATTGTCTGATTGCTTGGGCCAAAGGCTCTAATGATAAGTTAAAAAGCAAGGGTGATAGGGGACAGCCTTGACAAGTCCCCTGCCAAGATAAAAGGAAGGGGAGATAGAAGAACCAGTTATTACCCTGGCTGAGCATTCAGAATAAATAGTTTTGACTGCTTGTAGAAAAAAAGAACCAAACTCAAAAAGCTCCACTCAATTCTGTCGAATGCAACCCGGGAGGAAGGAGGGACACGCTGTCAGAGAGCCCTCGCTGCTGAGGGGGATCGCGGTGCTAAGGAGATCGGGCAGCAGGAAGAAGCGGAGACCGCCAGTGGCTGCCCGAAGCGGTGGTGCTGGAGCAATGGAAGAGCAGGTGGGACGGAAGGCTCGCTGCCGTGCTCCTGGGACGAGGAGGGGTGGCTGCCATCCGAGAGGGAGCGGAGGAGTCGGCGCCGTTCGCCAGTGGGCCGGAGCCTGCTGCCATCCGCCAGGTTGGTGGAGGAGCAGGGAGCAGAGAACGGGGGACTCGCTTCCGGCTGCCCTCGACCGGAGGAGCCATCGCCGTCCGCCAGTAGGCGGAGGAGCATCGGGCCATCCACCAAAGATGTCCAGTACCATCGCATGGCACCGCGAGTGAGCCGCTCAGTTGGTTGAGGACCGAGCGGCAGTGTGTCCAGGAACCGGACCGAGATTTTTTTTTTCTTCCTCTCTCTTCTATGTCACTCCTCATCCTTCCGTCTCCTTTTCTCTCGCCTCGTCTGTCCTTACCCCCAGGTACGCCGCGGCCACGAGAGAGGACCAGGCCTGGATTTTAGTTTGTGTTTTGTGTGCGGCAGTCGTCCGTGAGGGGCTGCCGCTTTTCATTTGTGTTTGTTTATTTTATTATTAAATGTGGTAAATGTTCGCCGGTTCCCGCCTCCTTCTTCCCGTATCTACTAACCTCATTACAAAGGGCAATAGAGACCTTTTTGCTTCTTAGATAATCTAAGCATTTGGTTCGCTTAACAGGGCTATTTAACCCATTAACGTTCCATGACAAAATATTTATAGCCATATATTATAAGCAACTCACACCAACCACTAAGACGGGAGGACCATAAAATAATCCCCCAGAGAGATAATGGTGATGAGAACATATGCATAGGCATCTACGCATACAAATATTACGCAAACAAATACATAGGCATACACAAGACCAATTAAACTTACGTGGGCAGTCCCGGGCATAGAACAAAACAACAAAAATAAGAACAGTGACAAAACCAAAAACAAAATGGGCAGTAAGCAAAGAGTTAGAACACACTCTTCTATCTGCCCTCAAAGTAACAGTCTTTTGATACGCGGCCACCCTAGCCGTACGGCTCGTCCGTCAACATCTGACCCGGTAATTTTTAGGATGAAGAGACCATCACATTTTCTCAGCAAAATCCTCCATAGGAACTGCAGATTCATCCTCGCTCACTTCGGATTCTCGTGACGCAACCGCTACATATTTCTTCAGACTTTGTGGCGGGATCCAGATTGAGAACGAACTTTTCATCCTCCGCCGGTGTCTCGGTGAGTAATTTTCACTACCGCGGGGTAAACCACAAAGGATGATATCCCCAGCTGAGTTAGTTTCTTCCTCGCCGATGCCATCGCTCTCCTTTTAGACACCGTGTGGGTGCTATAGTCTGGGAAGAAAAGCAGCGGCGCTCCCATATAAAGAATTTGTCCAGCGGTTTGGGCTCCATTCAGGATCGCATTCCGGTCTCGATAACGCAGCATCTTGAAGATGAATGTACGAGGGGTTGATTTCGAACGTTCACCGCTGTAAATACGGTGGGCTCTTTCGATCTCAATTTCTTTGCCAGCAGGAGAGGGAATCCACTTAGGAAGATGATTCTGTATAAATCCCAGAGGGTCATCTCCTTCAACTCCTTCTTTCAGCCCCACTAGACGGATATTGGACTGGCGACTTTTATCTTCGATTCTCGCCAACTTTTCCTGAAGGGAGTCCACTGCTAACTTAACCTCCACCGTGTCTTTTTTTGCGTGACGAAGAGCTGTTTGCATATTGTAAAAGTTGTTTCTTATCAGACGAACATCTTCTTCCAGTACTCCAAGTCTATCCGCATTTGGAGCGAATTCTTCCTTAAACAGTTCCCTGATGAGACTAAGATGCATCTTTAACTCGTCGGCCACAATGGCGTGAAGTTCCCCCTCAGGAACATAATTAGGATCTTTAACTCGCTTTTTCTCTGGCGAAACCAGTGTCAAATGACGTTTTGCCATCTTCATTCGTAGCTCTGTTAGAGAACAGTCAAAAACTAACCAAATATTGATAATTTTACTGAGAAAAAATTTATTAAGGATACCGAGTCAGAGAGCAGTCGAACTACACCGCCATTGCCATTGATGGGTCACGTGATCTTTCCACACTACTTGATACCTCTTAGCCTTGTCCAAAACGTCAGTACACTTTCTATGTCCCCTGAATAGAAAGTTTTCAGGATTGCTGGTGAGACCCTGGATTTCCTCACCTGTCGCAGCTGGTGCGGTCTTTGCCTGGCTTTCTTGACCTGTGTTTGGATGTGTGCAGTCCAAGTCAGGTCCTCGGAGATGTTTACACCAAGGTACTTGAAGCTGCCTACCCTCTCCTCAGGGGTCCCACTGACCATAAGAGGACTGTAGGGCCGCTGCTGTCTCTTCCTGAAGTCCACGATCAGCTCTTTAGTTTTGCTCACGTTCAGAGAGAGACAGTCCTGGCACCATGATGTAAGTCTCTCTACCTCATCCAAGTATGCATCATTGTTGGAAATGAGGCCCAGAACCTCAGTATCATCAGCAAATTTGACAATCTAAGTGGAGCTGTGAGAGGACATGTAGTCGTGTGTAGAGAGAGTAGAGCAGGGGACTCAGGACACAACCCTGTGGGGCTCCTACGTTCAGGGTGATGGAGTTGGAGGTGAACTGGCCTACTTTCACCACTTGAGGTCTGCCAGTGAGGAAGTCTTGAATCAAGTCGCAGAGTGAAGAGTTTAGGCCGAGGTCTGTGAGTTTATCAGCTAACTTGATGGGGACTATTGTATTGAAAGCTGAGCTATAGTCAATGAATAGCAGCCTTACAAAGTTGCCATTTTTGCTGTCAATGAGGGAAGAGTGCAGGACGTGTGAGATGCATCATCAGTAGATCTATTTGGGCGATAGGCTAACTGAAGAGGGTACAAAATAACAGGGATGGAGGAGCAAATGTGGTTCTTTAAAAGTCTCTCAAAAACCTTCATGACAATTGATGTGAGGGCAACTGGACGATAGTCTTTCAGGCAAGAAGGTTTACTGTTCTTAGGCACAGGGATTATGATATATTTTTTAAAGGAGGTGGGAACCACAGAGGTAGCAAGGGACTCATTAAATATAGAAGTAAACAAACCAGCAATGTTATGAACCTCATAACACGGCCAGTAATCCCATTAGGTCCGGCTGCCTTCCTGACGTTCACTCACTTTAGTTCCCTACGAACCTCGACCTCCGACACGGTGATAACACTGCTCTGTCTGCTGCTTCGTATTTGTCCCCTGCTTGTCGCTGACGCATGTTCTGAGTTTGAGCTCCGTCAAGTCAATTATTTATCGTCTATTTTCTATCTTAAATTCCGATTTTATACACAATCATTTTTGTTTCTGTAACATGTCAATATAACCCCGATCGCATTCTGCAACGAAAATAATCAGAGCGCCTTGTTATCGCAAGTTTCATTTTGATTTCCCGCTATTAGCTTATAGCCCGTTAGCAAAGCCAGCCCGGTTGCCGCTAACACAGCCTATTCACCCTATTCACACACACACACACACACATTTACCATTGTTTCACTGTTACTTGCTTTAATGGTGGATTTGTGTCTACCTCTGAGTGCAGGTGAGGACACGTTCGAGCTGCATTAGGTGCAGCTGGAGCTGGAGGCCGTGGAGAGATGGATCCATGAGCTGCTTGGGAAGCAGTCCCAACTGAGGAAACAGATAAGTATGCGGCGCGCTGCTAACACTCCCACCACTTCTACTCCGTGTGTTTCTCTGCACAGGCCCCGTGCACCCGGGATGCGATCTTCCCAGATGTCCTTCACTCCGGCGCCGGGAAACCCAGGACCCTGGGTGCAGCAACGGAAGACGCGAAACCCAGGCCCTGGTCGACGACTTCTCCCCCTCCGGTCTTCGACATCTCATCCCGTAACTGCTTTGCTCCTCTCTGCGAGACTGAACGTGATGCTGTGATCATCGGAGACTCGTCCAGCATGTCCGTGCTACATTAGCTGAAGGTAAAGTGCACACTCAATGTTTCCCTGGAGCTCGTGTTCTTGACGTTTCTGCACAGATACCCGCGATCCTGAAGGATGACGAGAGCATTGCAGCTGTTGTGATTCACGCAGGGGTTAACGACACCAAGCTGCGGCAGATGGAGACACTGAAGAGGGACTTCAGGAGCCTGATTGAGATGGTACGCAGCACATCGCCCGAAACCTCAATCATCGTGTCAGGACTTCTTCCCACGTATCGACGAGGACAGGAAAGGTTCAGTAGACTGTTTGCTTTAAACGAATGGTTGTTATCATGGTGTAAAGATCAGAAACTGCTCTTTGTTAATAATTGGGAGCGTCCTAGGCTTTTCTGGGAGCGTCCTAGGCTTTTCCGTGCTGATGGCCTGCACCCCAGCAGAGTCGGTGCGGAACTCCTGTCGGACAACATCACCAGGACGCTATGCTCCATCTGACTAGTAAGCCAATTCTCAAAAAGCTGCTTTTGTTCTACCCACTTAAATGATAGAAGTACGTGCAGTGTCCAATCTATACAGAGTGTGTCTGTTCCCCGAATAGTGAGGTCAAAATATAAATTTAATGCAGGATCTAGAACAAATCTGATCGTGATTAAACCAGAAAAATGCAAAATAAATGAACAAAAACAATTTTTAAAGCTTGGGCTCCTAAATATCCAGTCACTCAAACCCAAAGCAGTTATTGTAAATTAAATTGTCACAGATAATAGTTTTGATGTACTCTGTCTGACTGAAACCTGCTTAAAACAAATTATTATTTTGGTATAAATTAATCTACTCCACCAAGCTACTGTTATAAGCATGAGCCTCGTCAGACTGGTCGTGGCGGCGGTGTTCCAACAAAATATAGTGATATTCTCAATGTTACTCAGAAAACAGGATGCAGATTTAACTCATTCAAAATACTTATGCTTAATGTTACACTGTCAGATATGCAAAAAAAATCTGTCCTATCTCTTGCTCTGGCTACGGTGTATAGACCGCCAGGGCCATATACAGATTTTCTAAAAGAATTTGCAGATTTCCTCTCAGACATATTGGTTAATGTTGATAAAGCACTAATTGTAGGAGATTTTAACATTCACGTTGATAATACAAATGATGCGTTAGGACTTGCGTTTACTGACCTAATAAACTCTTTTGGTGTCAAGCAAAATGTCACCGGGCCCACGCATCGTTTTAATCATACAATAGATTTAATTATATCGCATGGAATTTATCTTACTGATATAGATATCGTACCTCAAAGTGATGATGTTATTGACCATTTCCTTGTATCGTGCATGCTGCATATTAATGATTTTCACTATATGGCTCCGCGTTATCATCCTGGCAGAACTATTGTTCCAGTCACTAAAAACAGATTCACCAAAAACCTTCCCGATTTGTCTCAACTGCTTTGTGTACCCATAACTACAGATGATCTAGACACAATTACTAGCAACATGGGAACTATCTTCTCTAATATGTTGGAAACTGTTTCCCCCATCAAATTAAAAAAAGTTAGAGAAAAACGTGCAACAGGTACAACAGTTATACCTATTCTCTCAAGAAAGAAACTCGTAATCTTGAGTGCAAATGGAGAAAAACGAACTTGGAAGTCTTTAGAATTGCGTGGAAAAATAGTATGTCCAGCTATAGACAGGCTCTTAAAGCTGCCAGGACTGAGCATATCCGCAAACTCATAGATAATCCCCAAAACAATCCAAGGTTTTTATTTAGCACAGTGGCTAGATTAACAAATAAACAGATGTCACCAGATCTAAATATTCATCACGGTTTAATAGTAATGACTTTATGAATTTATTCACTGATAAAATAGATAACATCAGAAATGCAATAACAAATGTAGATTCCACAGCGTCTAGTACTTCAGCTTCATTCATCGCACCCAAAGAAAAACTGCATTGCTTTACAACTATAGGACAGGATGAGCTAAATAAACTTATCACTGCATCTAAACCAACAACATGTTTATTAGATTCTGTACCCACTAAATTATTGAAAGAGTTGTTACCTGTAGCAGAAAAAACGTTTCTCAATATCATTAACTCCTCGTTATCTTTAGGTCACGTCCCAAAACCATTTAAGCTGGCGGTTATTAAGTCTATTATTAAGAAACCAATCTTGGTTTATTAAGAAACCAACCAAACTAGATCCGTGTGAACTGGCAAATTACAGGCCCATTTCCAAATCTTCCGTTTATGTCAAAATTTTTTGAAAAAGTAGTGTCTGCTCAATTGTGCTCCTTCTTGCCAAAAAAGTATATCTATGAAGAATTTCAGCCTGGTTTTAGGCCCCGACATAACACAGAAACTGCACTTGTTAAAATTACAAATGACTTGCTTCTTGCATCAGACCAAGGCTGCATCTCATTGCTAGTTTTACTTGATCTTAGTGCTGCATTCGACACTATAGATCATGACATACTCATAGATCGATTACAAAACTATACAGGTATTTAAGGGCAGGCTTTAAGCTGGTTTAGATCCTACCTGTCCGATCGCTACCACTTTGTTTATTTAAATGGGGAGGCATCTCAATTATCACCAGTAAAGTATGGAGTCCCACAAGGATCTGTCCTAGGTCCTCTGCTATTTTCATTATACATGTTGCCCCTAGGTAATATTATTAGAAAATACGGGATTAGTTTCCATTGTTATGCTGATGACCTCTAGACTGGACTATTGTAATGCACTGCTAGGTGGTTGTCCTGCATCTTCAATAAACAAGCTACAGATAGTTCAAAATGCTGCGGCTAGAGTCCTTACCAGGTTAAGAAAATATGATCACAATACTCCAACTTTACAGTGTCTGCACTGGCTACCTATTACGTTCCGTATCAGTTACAAAATATTATTACTTGCCTATAAGGCCCTAAATGATTTAGCTCCTGCGTACCTAACTAATCTTCTATCACGCTACAATCCAACCCGCTCCCTAAGGTCGCAAAACTCTGGACTCTTGGTAGTACCTAAGATAGCAAAGTCCACTAAAGGAGGTAGAACTTTTTCATATTTGGCTCCCAAACTCTGGAATAGCCTTCCTGATAACTTGCGGGGTTCAGACACACTCTCTCTATTTAAATCTAGATTAAAGACACATCTATTTAGCCAAGCATTCATATAATGCATCTCACAATCTTGTACTGCCAGTATATCTGATCAAACGCACATTATTATGCTTTAGCTTGGGTTGAACTGATCATTTCATCCAGGGTTGTTCCTGGATGGAACAACTGCTACACTAATTGTCTTTATTTGTTTATCTGTTTCTGCCATGGGATTAACATCCTATGGTAACTAGGAATTGCACAAGCTTCAGTCTGAATCCAACCCTTAAACTATATTAGATGACCGAACACCTGAGACGAGATTATGACAACCCCTCGGAGGACCTTAGAGGAAGCCAACCATCAGCGATTATACTGAATTAACCAAATTTTAACATAAATGGTGGATCAGCACCTAGAGACAACCTCTACAGCCCCTATAGCCCTGAACGTCAGTGGAGTCTAGGACACATAGATGAGCCCCAGAGACAGATGCCCAGTGAGGACCCCGTCACCTAGACAGCCCGTCGGGAAAAGACCCCTAGATCCAGTGGACCACTTACAATTTGACTTTGCTGCAGTTGGAACAAACTACTGTTTTTTCTGGCCGGAGGGGAACTGGCCTGGTTTCTCCCAAGGTTTTTTCTCCATTCTATCACAGATGAAGTTTTGGTTCCTTGCCGCTGTCGCCTCTGGCTTGCTTAGTTGGGGACACTTCATTTCCAGCAATATCATTGACTTCACTGCACAGATATTATTTAAACGGAACTGAGCTGGACGATGCCATCACTAAATTCAATAATGAAATGCCTTCAGCTGAAAATTGAGTGTTAAATCTTGTCATTTTATCATTATTGACACAATTTTCCTATTTTGATATTTTGCAGTTGCTTTGTTACAATTTGTATTGATAAAAGCGCTATATATATAAAGGTGACTTGACTTGCTTCCTGACATACTAATCGGCAGAGTTGCGCTGCCGCCATTGCATTCAAAGCGGCCGTAGAATGTGTTTAGTTCTTCGGCCAGCAACGGATCTGCTCTCACCTCTGCGGAGGATTTATTTCCAAGGGAACAGATGGTCCTCAGTCCCTGCCACATGCGTCGAGCATCATTGAGCGGAAAAAAAGACAAAATGATCTCCCTGTATTGGAGTTTAGCGGAGTTTAGCTTCAGGATAGAAGACCGGCGTTGAATGTGGCAGTGCGTTGGTTAACCGCAACACGGATTGTTCTGTCCACCCACAGTTTCTGATTTGAAAAAGTCCTTATCGTTACTGTTTTAGTAGCTTGCTCGGTTAGCGTGTTGACGAAACTTAATGCTACATCCATGAACTCGCTGACATCAGATTAACTCACTGGGAACATGTCCCAGTCGACATCATCAAGAGCCGCCTGTTGCATAGCTTCTGAGTGGGAGGACCAGCGCGTCACTACTCTCTTCACCGGGGGTTCCTGAACGAGCCTTTGTTTATATTCCGGTGTGAGGAAAATGGCGGCATGGTCCGATTCGCCTAAAGCCGGTAGTGAGCGGGCAATGTAGGCATTTTTAAACTGACTCTTAGCAATGATCCAGTGTATTTGGTCCTCTAGTTGGACAGGATACATGTTGGTGAAAGTTCGGCATGACCTGCCTGAGGTTGGCTTTGTTAAAGTCCCCCGCGATGATAAAGGCAGCGTCAGGGTGTTTGTTAATGTAGCCGCTGAGCACATCGTGGAGTTTGGACAAAGCCAAGCCAGTGTCTGCACGTGGTGGAATGTAAACAGCAGTAACAATGATCGATGAAATGTCGCGTGGCAGATAGAATGGGCGGCAGATAATGGAGAGATGTTCAAGCAGGAACGCAACAGAATGGAAATATTCCTGGGGTCACACCATTTCTTGTTGATCATGAAGCTAAATCAGGAAATGACTTCCTGACCCCCGTAAAGCCCCTTTTGTTCTCCATGAACTCCAAGAGAAATGCAGCTTTTACTCTTCTTTGACAGAACAGAAAAGAGACTCAAATTTTTATAAAGTGACAAATAGTAATTGCTGCTGCTATCAAAATCAATATACAGGTGCTGGTCATATAAAGATTTTCTATGGGGTTAAGGTCAGACGAGTTTGCTGGCCAATTAAGAACAGGGATACCATGGTCCTTAAAACAGGTACTGGTAGCTTTGGCACTGTGTGCAGGTGCCAAGTCCTGTTGGAAAATGAAATCTGCATCTCCATATAGTTGGTCAGCAGCAGGAAGCATGAAGTGCTCTAAAACTTCCTGGTATACGGCTGTGTTGACCTTGGACCTCAGAAAACACAGTGGACCAACACCAGCAGATGACATGGCACCCCAAACCATCACTGACTGTGAAAACTTTACACTGGACCTCAAGCAACATGGATTTAGTGCCTCTCCTCTTATCCTCCAGACTCTGGGACCCTGATTTCCAAAGGAAATGCAAAATGTACTTTCATCAGAGAACATAACTTTGGACCACTCCGCAGCAGTCCAGTCCTTTTTGTCTTTAGCCCAGGCGAGATGCTTCTGACGCTGTCTGAGTGGCTTGACACAAGGAATGCGACAGCTGAAACCCATGTCTTGCATACGTCTGTGCATAGTGGTTCTTGAAGCACTGACTCCAGCTGCAGTCCACTCTTTGTGAATCTCCCCCACATTTTTGAATGGGTTATGTTTTACAATCCTCTCCAGGGTGCGGTTATCCCTATTGCTTGTACACTTTTTTCTACCACATCTTTTCCTTCCCTTCGCCTCTCTATTAATGTGCTTGGACACAGAGCTCTGTGAACAACCAGCCTCTTTTGCAATGACCTTTTGTGTCTTGCCCTCCTTGTGCAAGGTATCAATGGTCGTCTTTTGGACAACTGTCAAGTCAGCAGTCTTCCCCATGATTGTGTAGCCTACAGAACTAGACTGAGAGACCATTTAAAGGCCTTTGCAGGTGTTTTGAGTTAATTAGCTGATTAGAGTGTGGCACCAGGTGTCTTCAATATTGAACCTTTTCACAATATTCTAATTTTCTGAGATACTGAATTTGGGGTTTTCATTAGTTGTCACTTATAATCGTCAAAATTAAAATAAATAAACACTTGAAATATATCAGTCTGTGTGGAATGAATGTATACATTATACAAGTTTCACTTTTTGAATGGAATTAGTGAAATAAATCAACTTTTTTATGATATTCTAATTATATGACCAGCACCTGTATACAATATATGGACGAAAAATATTAAGGTTGTATGGTATGTCATTTATGAGCTTGCTGTGTAGTGGAACCTATTGTAGTGCCGTCTTGATTGAGAATGAAAACAAAACAAATAATCTCGACACAGCATGTGCCCCCCAGCATTTGCAAGTCATAAAAGTTAATACATGAGCGATCTTCATTGAACTGGCTGGCTGATTTCCTGCCCTAAAATCTCCTTCTCAGGAGATTTCTAAAAAACAGGATAAATTTGAGAAGAACATCTGGGATGTATTCAAGAACTGGACCTCACTGTTAGTTCTTATCACTTAACCATAATTAAAATGAAACAGGACAAAATAACTCTCTATCTGGAAATGGTCCGGGATGACAATTTAATGCATAACTCAATAATGCAAGACTGTTTTACGATCAGACATCTGAGCTAAGAAGCTCTGCAGATGCACACCCAAAGCGACTTCCTGACCCCAGACACTTCCCGTTTCTCTGTTTCATTCCAAGGGAATGCATGCTCTCTCTAGTTCTTATGCAGACAAAGAACGAGCAAACTGTTATGGACTTTATGCTAAAAGACAATTAATAATTCCTGCTACTATTAAAGCAATATACTCAAGGGACAATATATATTAAGGTTGTATTTTATGTCTTCTATAAGCATGAGGTGTTGTTTCTAATCTTTAATCTGAACCTTTTTATGTTTTAGCAGGAATAAGTTGAATTTGGTTTCTCATGAATGGTCATGATAAATGCAACGATTTGGTGTGAACTATATATCGATTCTCAGCATCGTACGAATGATGAATACTTTTATAAGTTATTGGAGGTCAAGTCACCTTTATTTATATAGTGCTTTTAACAATACAAATTGTAACAAAGCACTGCACAATATCAAAATAGGCAAATTGTGTCAATAATGTAAAATGACAGGATTTAACACTCAATTATCAGCTGAATGCATTTCATTATTGAATTTAGTAATGGCATTGTCCAGCTTAGTTCAGTTTAAATAATATCTGTGCAATCAAGTCGATGATTGTGCTGGAAATGAAGTGTCCCCAACTAAGCAAGCCAGAGGCGACAGCGGCAAGGAACGAAAACTCCATCGGTGACAGAATGGAGAAAAAAAATTGGGAGAAACCAGGCTAAGTCGGGGGGCCAGTTCCCCTCCGGCCAGACGAACCAATAGTTTGTTCCAACTGCAGCAAAGTCAGAGTGTAAGTGGTCCACTGGTTCCAGGGGTCTTTCCCCGATGGATGTCTAGGTGACGAGGTCCTCACTGGAGATCTGTCTCTGGGGCTCATCTATGTGTCCTAGACTCTGCTGACGGTCAGGGCTGTAGAGGTTGTCTCTAGGTGCTGATCCTCCATTTATGGCAGACTTTGGTTAAGTCAGTATAATCGCTGATGGTTGGCTTTCTCTGAGGTCCTCCGAGGGGTTGTCATCGTCTCTTCTCAGGTGTTCGGTCATCTCAGATCGTTTAAGGGTTGGATCCAGACTGAAGCTTGTGTAATTCCTAGCTGTTAATCCCGTGGCAGAAACATAGAAACAGTAAGACAATTAGCGTAGCAGTTGTTCCATCCAGGAATAACCCTGGATGAAATTATCAGTATAACTCGAGCTAAAGCATAATAATGTGCATTTGTTCAGATAGACTGGCAGTACAAGATTGTGCGATGCATTATATGAATGCTTGGCTAAAGAGATATGTCTTTAATCTAGATTTAAACAGAGAGAGTGTGTCTGAGCCCCGAACGTTATCAGGAAGGCTATTCCAGAGTTTAGGAGCCAGATATGAAAAGGTTCTACCTCCTTTAGTGGACTTTGCTATCCTAGGTACTACCAAGAGTCCAGAGTTTTGCGACCTTAGGGAGCGGGTTGGATTGTAGCGTGATAGAAGATTAGTTAGGTACGCAGGAGCTAAATCATTTAGGGCCTTATAGGCAAGTAAGGACTCTAGCCGCAGCATTTTGCACTATCTGTAGCTTGTTTATTGAAGATGCAGGACAACCACCTAGCAGTGCATTACAATAGTCCAGTCTAGAGGTCATGAATGCATGAACTAGCTTTTCTGCATCAGAAACACTTAACATGTTCCGTAGCTTGGAAATGTTTCTAAGATGGAAGAATGCTGTTTTTGTAACATTGGAAATATGATTTTCAAAAGATAGGTTGCTGTCTAATATAACACCCAGATTTTGAACTGTAGAGGAAGTAACATTACATCCGTCTAGTTGCAAATTGTAATCCAAGAGATTCTGTGTACTGTTTTTAGGTCCAATAAGTAATATCTCTGTCTTATCTGAGTTTAATAGGAGAAAATTACTGGTCATCCAATCTTTTATATTTTTAACACACTCTGTTAGCTTAGATAGTTTAGAAGTTTCATCTGGTTTTGTTGAGATATATAGTTGAGTGTCATCAGCATAACAATGGAAACTAATCCCACATTTTCTAATAATATTACCAAGGGGCAACATATATAATGAAAATAATAGAGGACCTAGGACAGATCCTTGTGGTACTCCATACTTTACTGGTGATAATTGAGATGACTCCCCGTTTAAATAAACAAATTGGTAGCGATCGGACAGGTAGGATCTAAACCATCTTAGAGCCTGCCCTTGAATACCTGTATAGTTTTGTAATCGATCTATCAGTATGTCATGATCTATAGTGTCGAACGCAGCACTAAGATCAAGTAAAACTAGCAACGAGAGGCAGCCTTTGTCTGACGCAAGAAGCAAGTCATTTGTAATTTTAACAAGTGCAGTTTCTGTGCTATGGTGGGGCCTGAAACCTGACTGAAATTCTTCATAGATATCATTTTTTTTGCAAGAAGGAGCACAATTGTGCAGACAACTTTTTCTAAAATTTTAGACCAAAACGGAAGATTTTTAATGGGGTCTGTAATTTGACAGTTCACAAGGATCTAATTTTGATTTCTTAATAAGAGGCTTAATAACTGCCAGCTTAAATGGTTTTGGGACGTGACCTAAAGATAACGAGGAGTTAATAATATTGAGAAGCGGTTCTTCTGCTACAGGTAACAACTCTTTCAATAGTTTAGTGGGTAAAGGATCTAATAAACATGTTGTTGGTTTAGATGCAGTGATACGTTTATTTAGCTCATCCTGTCCTATAGTTGTAAAGCAATGAAGTTTTTCTTTGGGTGCGATGAATGAAGCTGAAGTACTAGACGCTGTAGAATCTACATTTGTTATTGTATTTCTGATATTATCTATTTTATCAGTAAAGAAATTCATAAAGTCATTACTATTAAACTGTGAGGGAATATTTAGATCGGGTGACATCTGTTTATTTGTTAATCTAGCCACTGTGCTAAATAAAAACCTCTGATTGTTTTGGTGATTATCTATGAGTTTGCGGATATACTCGGTTCTTGCAGTTTTTAGAGCCTGTCTATAGCTGGACATACTGTTTTTCCACGCAATTCTAAAGACTTCCAAGTTAGTTTTTCTCCATTTGCGCTTAAGAATACGAGTTTCTTTCTTGAGAGAATGGGTATAACTGCTGTACCATGGCGCAGCACTTATTTCTCTAACCTTTCTTAATTTGATGGGGGCAACAGTTTCTAACGTATTAGAGAAGATAGTTCCCATGTTGCTAGTAATTGTGTCTAGTTCATCTGTATTTATGGGTACACAGAGCAGTTGAGATAAATCAGGCAGGTTATTTGTGAATCCATTAGTGGCTGGAATAATAATTTTGTCTGGACGATAACGCGGAGCCATATAGTTAATATCAGTAATATGCAGCATGCATGATACAAGGAAATGGTCAGTAACATCATCACTTTGAGGTATGATATCTATATCAGTTAGATCAATTTCATGCGATATTATTAAATCTAGCGTATGATTAAAACGATGTGTCGATAATAGGTAACAAAATGAAATGAAAGTCCACATGGAGCCTCTCATCCCAGTCCCAGCCCTAAAGAACACGGCCAACCACTAAAAGATCCACTACAAATTTGATTTATTACATAAAGGAACCACATAAACAAAGCAAATAGGCTTCAGGAGGGGGCAAGGCCAAAACAACAAACAAAACAGAATCTTACTCCATTTTAAATCTAACTTACCTAACACAAGAAAAGACAATAACACTTCCTTAACTACCTAACTTACCCAAAAACAGGAGAAAAAGAATTGACAAAAGAAAATGGCACCCTCCTCCCTACAAATTATAAAATAAGCAATTAAACAAATATTAAAGAAAGGACTATCAAAAAGTCAACATTTAAGTGGAACTCTAGCACAGACTGACATTAAATATCAGTTAACAAACAACGCCAACTAGCAACACTTGTCTGGGGCTGCAGAGAAGGTCCATGTGGAGAGAGAGATGGCTCAAGCTTCCTCCTTTCCTCTCTCTCCATCACTGTGCTTCTTGGTGGCCTTTATAGCTGGTTTCCTCTCTGAAGGAGCCAATGAATGAGGAGTTGGTCATCAGCAAACGAATATCAGGTGCTAGTAATCAACTCCTATTGAGAGCACAGCACATGAAAGAGAAAAGAAATCAGAGCATACGGAAACTCTTAACTGACCCCAGAATAGTACACATTACGTCACAGGACGTAACACCCCCATCACCAAGTTTATAACCCATGGCTTATAAACAGTTAATACTTCACATGCATGATACACTTTAGTCCCCATCACAGGCTCTAGAGAGCTCATCTGCCACAACATTCTCAGAGCCTTTCTTGTGTTGAATGTCCAAGTTGTATTCTTGCAGATACAGTGACCAACGCAAAGTACGTGTAACATAACGTTTTAACAAGTTAATATGACACACTCTCTTCTTACGACGACGATCAGGAGTATTTAGAACATAGTCTGTGTCATTAAGTTTTTGCTAAATGACATACGGACCAGAAAACTTGGCATCAAAAACTGAGCCAGGAACAGGAAGTAATACAAGAACAGAGTCACCCGGTTGAAAACTGCGTTGTACGGTTTTCTTATCAAAATGACTTCTCATTTTAGACTGCACTGTGGCTAGATGAACTTTGGCTATCTTGCAAGCCTTTTGTAAGCGTTTGCGTAAAGAAGTTACTTAGTCTAAAATTGGGACAGCAGGACTACTCCTGCTAGTTAACTGTTCTTTTAACAATTTCAAATGCCCACGAACAGTATGAGCAAATACAAGCTCATGAGGACTAAATCCCAAGGACTCCTGAACAGACTCCCTCACAGCAAACATGAGTAGTGGCAAGCCATCTATCCAGTCTTTTCCACTCTCGACACAGTAAGTGCGGATCATGGACTTCAGGGTTTGATGAAAACGCTCTATCGCCCCCTGTGACTCAGGGTGATAGGCGCTAGACAGTCGGTGCACTATACCCAACTCTTTCAACATCTGTCCGAAAACTTTTGAGGTGAAATTCGACCCCTGATCCGTTTGAATTACTCTGGGCAAACCAAATGTTGTACAAAATTTTAAAATCTCTTTCAACACTGCCTGTGCCTTTAATGTATGTAGCGGTACAGCCTCGGGGTAACGAGTAGCAGTACACATCATTGTTAAAATGTACTGATGCCCATGTTTTGACTTTGGAAGAGGCCCTACACAATCAATCAACAACTTTTCAAACGGTTTACCAATAACAGGAATTGGGTTAAGGGGAGCCTTTGGGACTGTTTGATTTGGTTTGCCTGCCCACTGGCAGACGTCACAGGAGCGACAAAAATTAGACACTGCGGATTTTATCCCAGGCCAAAAAAAGTGCTTTGTAATGCGCTGAAATGTTTTGTTGACACCAAGGTGCCCCGCAAGAACATTTTCGTGTGCCAATATCAAAACTTGAGAACGATAACTTGCAGGCAAAACAACTTGATATATAGTCAACCAATCATTTCGTTCTGATGATTTTGGTTCCCATTTGCGCATTAAAACTCCCTCATCCCAAAAGTAACCTACTCTTGCTGCTGAAAGTTTGTCGCTATCTACCGCCAAACGAACACATTTTTCAAGTGTAGGATCTGACTTCTGCGCAGCAGCAAGGTGTTCCCTTCCCACCATGGAAGGAAATTCAGCTGCAAGCAGAGGATCATGCTCAGACACCATTTCCAATGGAACAGACAATTTACACTCTACCGACTCAGGTTGCTCAGTCATGAAAGAATTTGAAAGATCAACCGTATCTGGAAACTTTTGTGACTGAGACCGAGTGACTGCACACGCTGGAAACACCAAAGGAAATTTCTCAAGAGCCGTCGATGCGCACTCAATTGGCTCACTTATAACAACTGGCCTGGGAAAAACATTACCACCCGCAATATCATTTCCCAGGATAAAGCTGACATTGTCTACGGGTAGTTTCTTACACACACCCAATTGAAAAACACCTGTAGCCAGGTCAGACTTTATATCAACAACATGTAAGGGAACACTAACGCACCCCATTTCAATTCCACGCACTAAAACATTTGCGCCGGTGTACGAAGCATCAGAGAAAGGCAGCACATCTTCCAAAATGAAGGACTGGGCTGATCCCGTATCTCTCAAAATTTGCACGCACTCAACATTAGGACTGCCAGTTAAAGACACGAAGCCTGGCCGAAGAAACGGTCCATAGGACGAGGTATCAGTGGCACACAAATCAGGAGCAGATTGTATTAATGCTACATGCTTGGGTTTTTCAGTAATTTTTTTGTTTTTCCAAGCTCGACAATCAGAGATAAGATGGCTAGGATCGAGACAATAAAAGCAAACTCTCTTTTCACCTGTATTTCTTGAAACGGTTTTAACTCTGCCACCAATTTTATGGCCATTACCACAATATGTATCTTGAGCAACAGATTCTGTTGGAAAAATAGCTTTTGTTTGGCGTCCAGAAAAAAAAAACCGTCCGATGGGTAAGCGTGAATTCATCTGCAAGTACTGCCGCATCCGAGAGTTTTGTCACTTTTTGTTCATTTAAATGAACCACAACACTTTCTGGTACGCATGTTTTAAAATCTTCCAACAAGACCAATTCTTGCAACTCTTCGAAAGTGGTAATTTTGGTTGAAAAACACCACTTTTCAAAAAGAGTCTTTTTTTCCCTGGCAAATTCAACATAAGTCTGTTTAGCTTGCTTTGAACACACTCTAAATTTCTGCCGATATGCCTCAGGCACCAACTCGTATGCTCTTAAAACGGCTGCTTTCACAGTGTCATAGTCCAATGAAGCCTCAATTGGCAAAGCCACACACCTCTTGTGCTCTGCCAATGAGGTTACACTGAAGCAGCAAAGCCCACATATCGTTGGGCCAACTCAATTTAGTCGCGATACGCTCATAGGCAATAAAATAAGAGTCTACCTCTGTCTCACGAAAGGGCGGAACCAACTTGACATATTTACCAACATCTACATCAGCTCTAGGTGTTAAAGAATTAAGAGGGGAACGTGGTTTAGGAATCGGATGATCATGCAAAGACAGTGTCTCAAGTTCACAGAGTTTAATATCACGGTCTGCTTTAATCTCAAGAGCTCTTAAGTGAAGGCGCTGAGTCCCATACTCTTGCTTTTTTAATTCCAATTCAAGCTGCTTTAACTGCAGTGTGACTTGAGTATCTAAAAAAGATTCCTTCTTTCCAATACTGACTGAACTTGAAATGTCAGACATAGCTTCCATACCGGTTACAGCTTCTATCCCCTGTTCTACTGTTTGTCCTGTGAAAGTACCCGCCTCTACCAATTTACAATGTAACATCCTTTATCACACATTTCTTTGCTTTTCTAGAAGTTAACGTTATGTTGTAGAAGTCAGCTAACTCTAACAAATCTTTTTTTTCTAGAACGATTAAACTCCTCTGTTGTAGGAGGCAGGGAGAACTTTACTAAATCGAATTCCATTTCTTTGCTCAAAAACAATATGAAATTTCCTCACCCACTGAAGTTCAAAGCAGCCAAACTAAATTTACCTACTTAAGGAAAATTAGATCCATAATCAGTTGTTACTAGAAAATAGATCCTGGACGAGCCCCCAATTGTTACGTTCCTGTTTTATAATTAGTCTAGGGGAATTAAGTAATACGTAACAAAATGAAAGGAAAGTCCACATGGAGCCTCTCATCCCAGTCCCAGCCCTAAAGAACACGGCCAACCACTAAAAGATCCACTACAAATTTGATGTATTACATAAAGGAACCACATAAACAAAGCAAATAGGCTTCAGGAGGGGGCAAGGCCAAAACAACAAACAAAACAGAATCTTACTCCATTTTAAATCTAACTTACCTAACACAAGAAAAGAATAATAAAAAGACAATAACACTTCCTTAACTACCTAACTTACCCAAAAACAGGAGAAAAAGAATTGACAAAAGAAAATGGCACCCTCCTCCCTACAAATAATAAAATAAGCAATTAAACAAATATTAAAGAAAGGACTATCAAAAAGTCAACATTTAAGTGGAACTCTAGCACAGACTGACATTAAATATCAGTTAACAAACAACACCAACTAGCAACACTTGTCTGGGGCTGCAGATAAGGTTCATGTGGAGAGAGAGATGGCTCAAGCTTCCTCCTTTCCTCTTTCTCCCTCACTGTGCTTCTTGGTGGCCTTTATAGCTGGTTTCCTCTCTGAAGGAGCCAATGAATGAGGAGTTGGTCATCAGCAAATGAATATCAGGTGCTAGTAATCAACTCCTATTGAGAGCACAGCACATGAAAGAGAAAATAAATCAGAGTATACGGAAACTCTTAACTGACCCCAGAATAGTACACATTACGTCACAGGACGTAACATGAGTAACATTGAGAATATCACTATATATTGTTGCGACACCGCCGCCACGACCAGTCTCACGAGGCTCGTGCTTATAACAGTAGCTTGGTGGAGTCCATTCATTTAGACCAAAATAATCATTTGTTTTAAGCAAGTTTCAGTCAGACAGAGTACATCAAAACTATTATCTGTGATTATTTCATTTACAATAACTGCTTTCGGTGTGAGTGATCGGATATTTAGGAGCCCAAGTTAAAAAAAACAAAATTTGTTCATTTATTTTGCATTTTTCTGGTTTAATCACGATCAGATTTGTTCTAGATCCTGCATTAAATTTATATTTTGAACTCACTATTCGGGGAACAGACACAGTCTGTATAGATTGCACACTGCAAGTACCTTTATCATTTAAGTGGGTAGAACAAAAGTCATCATCGCTGTTATTGGAGAATTGGCTTACTAGTCAGATAGAGCATAGCGTTCTGGTGATGTTGTCCGACAGGAGTTCTGCTCCGACTCTGCTGGGGTGCAGGCCATCAGCACGAAATAGCCTAGGACGCTCCCAGAAAAGATTCCAATTATTAACAAAGATAATTTTCTGCTCTTTGCACCAGGAAAACAACCATTCATTTAAAGCAAACAGTCTACTGAACTTTTCGTGTCCTCGTCGATACGTGGGAAGAGGTCCTGACACGATGATCGTCGCCGCGGGCGATGTGCTGCATACCGTCTCGATCAGGCTCCTGAAGTCCCTCTTCAGTGTCTCCGTCTGCCGCAGCTTGGTGTCGTTAGCCCCCGCATGAATCACAACAGCTGCAACGCTCTCGTCATCCTTCAGGATCGCGGGTATCTGCACAGAAACATCAAGAACACGAGCACCAGGGAGACAATGAGTGTGCACTTTACCTTCAGCTAACGTAGCACGGACATGCCGGACGATTGAGTCTCCGATGACCACAGCGTCACGATCAGTCTCGCAGAGAGGGGCGAAGCGGTTCCGGGATGAGATGTCGAAGACCGGAGGGGGAGAAGTCTTCGCCCGGGGCCTGGATCGCGTCTTCCGCTGCTGCACCCAGGGTCCGTGGTTTCCCGGCGCTGGAGTGAAGGCCATCTGTGACGATCGCGTCCCGGGTGCACGGGGCCTGTGCAGAGAAACACACAGAGTAGAGGTGGTGGGAGTGTTAGCAGCGCGCTGCATACTTACCCCGGACTTATGAGCGTCAGCCCGAGATGTTTCCAGCGTTGCTTTCCATTTCCTCAGCTGGGCCTGTTTCCCAAGCAGCTCATGGATCAGTCTCTCCACGGCCTCCAGCTCCAGCTGCACCGAATGCAGCTTGAACGTGTCCTGACCTGCACACAAAAGGTAGACACAAATCCGCCATTAAAGCAAGTAACAGTGAAACAATGTTAAATGTGTGTATGCGTGTGTGAAAAGGGGTATTAGCTGTGTTAGCGGCACCCGCGCTGGCTTTGCTAACGGGCTATAAGCTAATAGCGGACTCGGGAAATCAAAATAAAACTTGCGATAACAAGCCGCTCTGATTATTTTCGTTGCAGAATGCGATCGGGGATATATTCACATGTTATAGAAACAACAATTATTGTGTATAAAATCGGAATTTAAGATAGAAAATAGATGATAAATAATTGGCTTGACGGAGATTCAATTCAGAACATGCATCAGCGAGGTATTTTCCTTCATGTGAAATATTGACTATTAGATAATGTAGGCGCGGTAAGAAGCCGTGTGGGGCGTAGCTCCACCCCCACAAGAACAATCTGATTGGGACAGTCGCCCGTGAGTGGACCCAAATCGGTCCGTTTAAAATGGACTCAAAAGCTGTGTTCATTAGCTTAGTGCTCACTTCTCGCTCGCTGCTTGCTGGAACTTCGGGTCCATCTTTTGATTGTGCTCGATCACCGCCTTTACCATCAGGCTGACAAACCTAAAGAACTCAAAGACTTCGACAAAGGTCTTACTGAAGAAATGTAATGCCTGAAGCCGTAAGAACTCTAAAACAAGCTTCCTAACAGCGTCATCACATTACAAAGGAACCAGGCAACCACCAATCACAATCGGGTTTCCCCAGTGACCACGCAACCAGCAGCCGGTCGGTTTCCAGGAAACACATGGAAACACCAGATTAGCTGACAACTGAACTGAAAGCAAGTAGACCAAACAAATCTCTATTGTCTTATTGTTGCTGGTGAATTGATCTGTATGCAGTAAAGATTGCGAAGTCTCTGCTGTGATCTTCCTCTGGTAAAATTATGAGATAGCAAAAGAGTGTCAGCCTTAAAACTATTCAAACTGCAAAACCTTATGTGTGTGCATATGTGTGTGCGTATGTTTATGTATGTATATGTGTTTTAGTACGTTTAACATAGTATTGTAGAATAACAGTTAGCAAATAAAGCTTGTTTCATTTATAAAGAATGATGTCTTGGGCTGTGTGATTTTTAATCTATTAAAAATTTTAAAACTTCTGTGTGAAGTTTTAAACTATTTGCCAAAGATAGCGTTACCTAGCTCAATTTTGATAAAGTACTAATTTTGTTTGTTTTTTCGATATTTCCTTCATGGAATAAAATAGCTGAGCCAATAAGGTAGGCACGAAAAAAAAGCTGTGCCGGGCAGGGCTGTGCCCCACACGAACAATCTGATTGGGACCGTTGCCCATGGGTGGACCTAAATCGGCTGTTTAAAATGGACACAAAAGCTTTGTTCAGTGCTCGCTCGCTTGCTCGCTGGTACGCTTAAAACTTCGGCTTCGTTGTCACTGATTGCGAGGGTAGCAGAGAGAGCAGTCTGTGAGACGGGTGGCTGGAGTCCTTGATGATCCTCCTGGTTTTCCTTATACACCGCCTGGTGTAGATATCCTGGAGGGAGGGAAGCTCACCTCCAACAATGTGGCGGGCAGTTCACACGACCCATTGCAGAGCTTTGCGATTGTCAGCGGTGCTGTTTCCAAACCAGGCGGTAATGCAGCCGGTCAGGATGCTCTCCACAGTGCAGGAGTAAAAGGATCTGAGGATGCTGGGGCTCATTCCAAACTTCCTCAGCCGTCTCAGGAAGAAGAGGCACTGATGTGCCTTTGTAAGCACTACATCTGTGTGAGCAGACCATGTGAAATCCTCGGTGATGTGAACGCAGAGGAACTTAAAGCTGTTTACCCGCTCCACAGGTGTCTTGTCGATGGTGATGGGTGTGTGTTCTCTGCTCTCTCTCCTGAAATCCACCACAAGCTCCTTGGTCTTGTCGATGTTAAGTGAGAGGTGGTTCTCCTGACACCATTTAGTCAGGGTACTTACCTCCTCTCTGTAGGCCGTTTCATCGTTGTCAGTGATCAGGCCTATCACCGTTGTGTCGTCTGAAAATTTGACGATGATGTTGGAGCTCTGTGTGCAGTTATGTGTGTACAGGGAGAACAGGAGTGGGCTGGGAACGTAGCCCTGAGGAGCGTCAGTGTTTAGGATCAGGCTGACGAACCTAAAGAACTCTTTAACACCTGAAGCCGTAAGAACTCTAAAAAAACTTCCTAGGAGCATCATCACGTCACAATGAAATAGACAATCATGAGGGGGTTCCCCAGTGACATCACGCAATGACGTAACCAGTAGCCCTGGAGATATCCATCAACCACGCGGAAACACACGGAAACACCAGATCAGCTGTCAAACTCAACTCAACTGAAAGCAAGTAAACCAAACAAGCCTCTATTGTTGGTGGAAACTGGTGAATTGGTCGGTATGCAGTAAAGATAGTGAAGTCTCTGCTTGTGATCTACCTCTGGTAAAGTTACGATATAGCAAAAGAGGGCTAGACTTAAACTTTCTTCTAAAAGCAAAACTCATGTCCTGTGTGTGTGTGTCCTGTGCGTATGTGTGTGCTTATGTGTATGTGTGTTTTATTACGTTTAGTCCATGTATTGTAGAATAACAGTTAGCAAATAAAACCTGTTTCATTTATAAAGAATGGTGTCTTGTACTGTGTGATTATCAAGTTTTAAACGATTTGCCAAAGATCGCGTTACCTAGCTCAAAATTTAATTAAAGTACTAATTTAGTTTTTTTTTATCGTTGGGCACGAAGTAAGATAAACAAAATTGTTAAAGATTTACTGATGTTAATGGTCATTGGACCGTTAATAAGGTATAAATCATAAGTTAAAGATTAATATAACTTCAATCAAAGCAAGATTGAATCTTTAATAAAAGATTCCCCAAAGCTGAAATAATAGCTTACATACATTGTTACAACTGAGAGACAGACTTGAACGTCGAAAAACTGGTAAGTGTACAGTGTTTATTGTACTACAGTCAATCGGCCGTCCAAAAATTATCCAGCGAGAAGCCAGTATCCCAAACACGTTCTTGATGGTTCTTCGGACCCAGGAATGACGGTAGTTGTACACTTGCTCGTCATGGTGTAGATTTGAGCCTATGGATAAAATATTATTAATAAGAATTAAATAATTACGTGTAAATAACCAAACATTTTGACAAACAAAAAAGAGAAATATACACACCTGGAAATGGACGCATGAAGTTGCAGTGCAACGGGAATGCTGCATTGCCCACAAAGGTGTAGGGGGCCATGAAATCAGTAGCTGGCAGAGTGGTTGGCAGTGGTATTCCTAGCTTGCCTTCCACGAGTCTGGATCCGAAAGGATAATTTTTTACAATTATAATTTAGTATAATTTTTTATTATACATACATAACACATTATACATACATACATTATTATACATAATAAGAAAGGATTTGGCATCCGTGATGCCCTAACTAGACTATGATACCTAACCAAAAGTACAAGGGTTAGGACTCGCCCCTAACCAAATTTATTAGACAGAGGCAGATACTACGTTTTACAGTGAATGTCACGAGACATTCTTACCTGTCTGCTTCTTCCAAGCCTCGTAACATATAATGTAAATGCTGACGAATGTTACTACATCGAGAAGAACGGACATATAGGATGACGTTGAACATACAAATAAAACAAGCAACGCAGAATAGCACCAAAAAAAAACAATCAGCAAAGGGGAGCTGGCGAGAGGTCTGGCGCTCTCTTTTATCTGGGGTGATCCTTTTGGATTGGTGATGAATGGATGGATGACATCAGCGGCTGGTGATGCGTGACTGGTGATTTGTGTAGACTTTCCAATTGTTACAATTATTTGACAGCGACGGACTTCCGGTTCCGGTTTCTGGTCAAGCCAATTATTTATCGTCTATTTTCTATCTTAAATTCCGATTTTATACACAATTTTTGTTTCTATAACGTGTGAATATATCCCCGATCGCATTCTGCAACGAGAATAATCAGAGCGGCTTGTTATCGCAAGTTTTATTTTGATTTCCCGAGTCCGCTATTAGCTTATAGCCCATTAGCAAAGCCAGCGCGGGTGCCGCTAACACAGCTAATACCCTTTTCACACACACACACACACATTTACCATTGTTTCACTGTTACTTGCTTTAATGGCGGATTTGTGTCTACCTTTGAGTGCAGGTGAGGACACGTTCGAGCTGCATTCGGTGCAGCTGGAGTTGAAGGCCATGGATAGATGGATCCACGAGCTGTTTGGGAAACAGGCCCAGCTGAGGAAACGGAAAGCAACGCTGGAAATATCCCGGGCTGACGCTCACAAGTCCGGGGTAAGTATGCAGCGCGCTGCTAACACTCCCACCACCTCTACTCCATGTGTTTCTCTGTACAGGCCCCGTGCACCCGGATGCGATCTTCCCAGATGGCCTTCACTCCGGACCCTGGGTGCAGCAGCGGAAGACGCGATCCAGGCCCCGGTCGACGACTTCTCCCCCTCCGGTCTTCGACATCTCATCCCGGAGCCGCTTCACTCCTCTCTGCGAGACTGAACGTGACGCTGTGGTCATCGGAGACTCAATTGTCCGGCACGTCCGTGCTACGTTAGCTGAAGGTAAAGTGCACACTCATTGTCTCCCTGGGGCTCGTGTTCTTGATGTTTCTGCGCAGATTCCCGCGATCCTGAAGGAGGACGAGAGCATTACGGCTGTTGTGATTCACGCGGGGGCTAACGACACTAAGCTGCGGCAGACGGAGACACTAAAGAGGGACTTCAGGAGCCTGATTGAGACGGTACGCAGCACATCGCCTACGACGACGATCATCGTGTCAGGACCTCTTCCCACGTATCGACGAGGACACAAAAGGTTCAGTAGACTGTTTGCTTTAAATGAATGGTTGTTTTCATGGTGTAAAGAACAGAAAATTTCTTTGTCAATAATTGGAATCTTTTCTGGGAGCGTCCTAGGCTATTTCGTGCTGATGGCCTGCACCCCAGCAGAGTCGTGCGGAACTCCTGTCGGACAACATCACTAGGACGCTACGCTCCATCTGACTAGTAAGCCAATTCTCAAAAAGCTGCTATGATGACTTTTGTTTCACCCACTTAAATGATAAAGGTACTTTTAGTGTCCAAGCTATACAGACTGTGTCTGTTCCCCGAATAGTGAGATCAAAATATAAATTGAATGCAGGATCTAGAACAAATCTGATCATGATTAAACCAGAGAAATGCTAAATAAATAAACAAAAACAATTGTTTTAACTTGGGCTGCTAAATATCCGGTCACTCACACAGAAAGCAGTTATTGTAAATTAAATGATCACAGATAATAGTTTTGATGTACTCTGTCTGACTGAAACCTGGCTTAAAACAAATTATTATTTTGGTCTAAATGAATATACTCCACCAAGCTACTGTTATAAGCATGAGCCTTGTCAGACTGATCGTGGCGGCGGTGTCGCAACAATATATAGTAATATTCTCAATGTTACTCAGAAAACAGGATACAGGTTTGACTAATTCGAAATACTTATGCTCAATGTTAAACTGTGAGATAAGCAAAATAAATTTGTCCTATCTCTTGCTCTGGTGACTGTGTATAGACCGCCAGGGCCATATACAGATTTTCTAAAATGATTTCCTTTCAGACCTATTGGTTAATGTTGATAAAGCACTAATTGTTGGAGATTTTACATTCACGTTGATTATACAAATGATGCATTAGGACTTGTATTTACTGTGGGCCGACACATCGTTTTAATCATAAGCTAGATTGAATAATATCGCAGGGAATTGATCTTACTGATATAGATATCGTACCTCAAAATTATGATATTACTGACCATTTCCTTGTATCATGCATGCTGCATATTACTGATACTAACTATATGGCTCCGCGTTATGGTCCAGGCAGAATTATTGTTCCAGCCACTAAAGACAAATTCACCAATAACCTGCCTGATTTATCTCAACTGCTCTGTTTATCCATAAATACAGATGAACTAGACACAATTACTAGCAACATGGGAACTATCTTCTCTAATACGTTAGAAACTGTTGCCCCCATCAAATTAAAAAGGTTAGAGAAAAACGTGCTGCGCCATGGTACAACAGTTATACCCATTCTCTCAAGAAAGAAACTCGTATTCTTGAGCGCAAATGGAGAAAAACGAACTTGGAAGTCTTTAGAATTGCATGGAAAAACAGTATGTCCAGCTATAGACAGGCTCTAAAAGCTGCCAGGATCGAGTATATCCGCAAACTCATAGATAATAACCAAAACAATCCAAGGTTTTTATTTAGCACAATGGCTAGATTAACAAATAAACAGATGTCACCCGATCTAAATATTCCCTCACAGTTTAATAGTAATGACTTTATGAATTTCTTTACTGATAAAATAGATAATATCAGAAATACAATAACAAATGTAGATTCTACAGCGTCTTGTACTTCAGCTTCATTCATCGCACCCAAAGAAAAACTTCATTGCTTTGCAACTATAGGACAGGATGAGCTAAATAAACTTATCACTGCATCTAAACCAACAACATGTTTATTAGATCCTGTACCCACTAAACTATTGAAAGAGTTATTACCTGTAGCAGAAGAACCGCTTCTCAATATTATTGTCATGAATCTGGTTGCCACTCACTTCAACTGCACATCACCCATGGACTACATCGCCCATCATGCACTGCACACACACATTCCCGTCCACCATTACACCAATCACACAGCTGTCACCATTCACTCATCAACCCTGATTGCCTCACCACACCTGCACCTCATTCACTCACTCACATAAAAGCAGCACACAAACACTCACCCAGTGCGAAGTCTTGTTTTCCCCTGGCTAACATTTCCGAGCGTTTTTCCTAGTTTGTCTTCCCTTGTACTGCCTGGACTGTTTGACTCCCTCTCCTGATCGTTTGCTGCCTGCCTCTCTGACCCCGCCTGGTTTACTGGTAATCCTCTCTGTCTGCCGCCTGCCCTGACCCATTGCTCTGCCTCTGATTTCGACTCTGCCTTGTCTACGTTGCCCTCGATACCACTGCTTGATATTTGCCTGTTTGACCTCCTCTTTATCTTAATAAAGCTGCATGTGGATCTACTCTCGCCTCTGACCAGTCATTCGTTACAGAAGACTTCGCCACCTCGGGTCCAGCGGCTTTATTTCGGCTACCCAGCCTAACCATGGACTCCGTAGAACAACTCCTACATCTTCGCCAGGGAGGCCTGTCTGTCAAGGAGTACATTCACCAGTTTGGTGAGCTGTCTATTGAGGTACCGCTGTATGATGAAATCTTGTTCAAAGACTTGTTTTATTTCGGGCTCAATGAACACAGCAAATCCCGGTTTGACAAATCTCTGTTTCCTGGTGGGGAGTTTACTGGCAGTTTAAGGGGTCTTATGGACTATGCTTTATTGTATGCTGGCTCTTCCTTCACTGTGGGTGTTCCAGAGCCCGCTCCGTCCCAGGAGCTCGCAGAGTCCGCTCCAGAGCCCGCTCCGTCCCAGGAGCTCGCCGAGTCCGCTCCAGAGCCCGCTCCGTCCCAGGAGCTCGCCGAGTCCGCTCCAGAGGCCGCTCCGATCCAGGAGCTCACAGAGTCCGGCACTCCGGGTCCTCTCCTGGTTCCATCCGGTTCCCCAGAGCCCCTGCTGGCCCTGTCCGGCTCTCCTTCGTCTCCGCTGGTCCCGCCTCTCGCCGTCTCCGCTGGTCCCGCCCAGCTCTGTCTCCGCTGGTCCCGCCCAGCTCTCCTTCGCTCCGCTGGTCCCGCCCAGCTCACCTTCGCCGCTGGTCCCGCCCAGCTCTCCTGTCCGCTGGTCCCGCCCAGCTCACCTTCGCCGCTGGTCCCGCCCAGCTCTCCTTCGTCTCCGCTGGTCCCACCCAGCTCTCCTTCGTCTCCGCTGGTCCCGCCCAGCTCACCTTCGCCGCTGGTCCCGCCCAGCTCTCCTTCGTCTCCGCTGGTCCCGCCCAGCTCATCGATGCCTCCGCTGGTTCCGTCCAGTTCTACCGAGCACCCAAGAGAGTCAGAGCCACCTGAGTGCCCAAGAGAGTCAGAGCCGCCCGAGAGCCACCGAGATTCAGCGCTTCCAGAGTGCCCCCTCGAGGTGGTGGAGTTCACCAAGAACTTTCATGGAGGGAGCTCCCCTCCATGGCCCATGAGGTCCCCTGATCCATCATGGCTGCCCGAGGCCCCGGATTTACCATGGCCGCTTAAACTTCCTGCCTCGGTCCCTGAAACCAAATGTGCTCTCTCTGCCTCTTGTGTCTCCATTTCCTCTAGGTCCCAGTCTCGGCCAGGGATTTCTGCTCCGCCCTGGAGGGCACCTGCTCCGTTGTGGAGGCCTCCTGTCTCGTCTGCTCCGCCCTGGAGGGCGCCTGTCTCGTCTGCTCCGCCCTGGAGGGCGCCTGTCTTGTCTGCTCCGCCCTGGAGGGCGCCTGTCTCGTCTGCTCCGCCCTGGAGGGCGCCTGTCTCGTCGGCTCCGCCCTGGTGGGCGTCTGTCTCGTCTGCTCCGCCCTGGTGGGCGTCTGTCTCGTCTGCTCCGCCCTGGTGGGCGTCTGTCTCGTCTGCTCCGCCCTGGTGGGCGCCTGTCACGTCTGCTCCGCCCTGGTGGGCGCCTGACCTGCCAGAGTCACTCCACGTCTCCGTCGACCTGCCAGAGTCACTCCACGTCTCCGTCGACCTGCCAGAGTCACTCCACGTCTCCGTCGACCTGCCAGAGTCACCCCACGTCTCCGTCGACCTGCCAGAGTCACCCCACGTCTCCGTCGACCTGCCAGAGTCACCCCACGTCTCCGTCGACCTGCCAGAGTCACCCCACGTCTCCGTCGACCTGCCAGAGTCACCCCACGTCTCCGTCGACCTGCCAGAGTCACCCCACGTCTCCGTCGACCTGCCAGAGTCACCCCACGTCTCCGTCGACCTGCCAGAGTCACCCCACGCCTCCGCCGACCTGCCAGAGTCACCCCACGCCTCCGCCGACCTGCCAGAGTCACCTCACGCCCGCCCGACCTGCCAGAGTCACCTCACGCCACAGCGGTCTACCCAGTATCCCTTCACGTCCCTGCTGTCTCGTCTGCCCTGCCCTGGTGGGCTCCTGTCTCATTGTCCCCACATGGACCTGGCCCTCCATTCCCTCCCCGGTTCCACCTCCGCTCCACCGCCTCCTGGATTGTGCCGTAGTGTGTGAAGCGTCTGGAAGCCGCTCTTTGGGGGGTTCTGTCATGAATCTGGCTGCCACTCACTTCAACTGCACATCACCCATGGACTACATCGCCCATCATGCACTGCACACACACATTCCCGTCCACCATTACACCAATCACACAGCTGTCACCATTCACTCATCAACCCTGATTGCCTCACCACACCTGCACCTCATTCACTCACTCACATAAAAGCAGCACACAAACACTCACCCAGTGCGAAGTCTTGTTTTCCCCTGGCTAACATTTCCGAGCGTTTTTCCTAGTTTGTCTTCCCTTGTACTGCCTGGACTGTTTGACTCCCTCTCCTGATCGTTTGCTGCCTGCCTCTCTGACCCCGCCTGGTTTACTGGTAATCCTCTCTGTCTGCCGCCTGCCCTGACCCATTGCTCTGCCTCTGATTTCGACTCTGCCTTGTCTATGTTGCCCTCGATACCACTGCTTGATATTTGCCTGTTTGACCTCCTCTTTGTCTTAATAAAGCTGCATGTGGCTCTACTCTCGCCTCTGACCAGTCATTCGTTACAATTATTAACTCCTCGTTATCTTTAGGTCATGTCCCAAAACCAATTAAGCTGGCGGTTATTAAGCCTCTTATTAAGAAACCAAAACGATATCCTTTTGAACTGGCAAATTACAGACCCATTTCAAATCTTCCATTTATGTCAAAAATATTAGTAAAAGTAGTGTCTTTTTCAAATGTGATCCTTTTTGCTAAAAAATGATATCTATGAAGAATTTTAGTCAGGTTTTAGGCCCCGCCATAGCACAGAAACTGCACTTGTTAAAATACAAATGACTTACTTCTTGCGTCAGACATAGGCTGCATCTCGTTGCTAGTTTTACTTGATCTTAGTGCTGCGTTCGACACTATAGATCATGACATACTGATGGATCGATTACAAAACTATACAGGTATTCAAGGGCAGGTTCTAAGATGGTTTAGATCCTACCTGTCCGATCGCTACCACTGTTTATTTAAATGGAGAGGCATCTCAATTACCACAAGGATCTGTCCTAGGTCCTCTGTTATTTTCATTATACATGTTGCCCCTTGGTAATATTATTAGAAAATGAGGGATTAGTTTCCATTGTTATGCTGATGACACTCAACTATATATCTCAACAAGACCAGATGAAACTTCTAAACTATCTAAGCTAACGGAGTGTGTTAAAAATATAAAAGATTGGATGACCAATAATTTTCTCCTATTAAATTCAGATAAGACAGAGATATTACTTATTGGACCTAAAAACAGTACACAGAATCTCTTGGATTACAATTTACAACTAGACGGATGTACGGTTACTTCCTCTACAGTCAAAAATCTGGGTGTTATATTAGACAGCTACCTATCTTTTGAAAATCATATTTCCAATGTTTCAAAAATAGCATGCTTCCATCTTAGAAACATTGCCAAGCTACGGAACATGTTAACTGTTTCTGATGCAGAAAAGCTAGTTCATGCATTCATGACCTCTAGACTGGACTATTGTAATGCACTGCTAGGTGGTTGTCCTGCATCTTCAATAAACAAGCTACAGATAGTACAAAATGCTGCGGCTAGAGTCCTTACCAGGTCAAGAAAATATGATCATATTACTCCAATTTTACAGTCTCTGCACTGGCTACCTATTAAGTTTCGTATCAGTTACAAAATATTATTACTTGCCTATAAGGCCCTAAATGATTTAGCTCCTGCATACCTAACTAATCTTCTATCACGCTAAAATCCAACCCGCTCCCTAAGGTCGCAAAACTCTGGACTCTTGCTAGTACCTAGGATAGCAAAGTCCACTAAAGGAGGTAGAACTTTTTCATATTTGGCTCCCAAACTCTGGAATAGCCTTCCTGATAACGTTCAGGGTTCAGACACACTCTCTCTGTTTAAATCTAGATTAAAGACACATCTCTTTAGCCAAGCATTCATATAATGCATCTCACAATCTTGTACTGCCAGTCTATCTGAACAAATGCACATTATTATGCTTTAGCTTGGGTTATACTGATAATTTCATCCAGGGTTATTCCTGGATGGAACAACTGCTACGTTAATTGTCTTTATTGTTTCTATGTTTCTGCTAGGAATTACACAAGCTTCAGTCTGGATCCAACCCTTAAACGATCTGAGATGACTGATGACCTGAGAAGAGACGATGACAACCCTTCTGAGGACCTCAGAGGAAGCCAACCATCAGCGATTATACTGACTTAACCAAACTTTGCCATAAATGGTGGATCAGCACCTAGAGACAACCTCTACAGCCCTGAACTTCAGCCTTCAGCATTTCCATCCACCATTGCACTAATCACACAGCTGTCACCAATCACTCATTTGCACTAATTACACAGCTTCACACCGTCAGGCACGCTTTATAAGCCTTGGACTTCATCTCTCTCATTGCGAAGCCTTGTTTAGCCCCGTCTGACATTTCTGAGCGGTTTCCTTGTGTGTTTCCCTGTTTGTTACCTGGACTGTTCTTACGACTCTGATCATTTGCTGCCTGCCCTTTTGACCCTGCCTGCCCTTCGGATACTCTCTCTGTCTGCCGCCTGCCCCGACCTTAGCATTGCCACCGTTGATGAGTCTGCCTTGCCTACGTTACACCTGTTACTGTCACTGAACTTTGCCTGTCTGATCTCCTCCTGTTTATATTAATAAAGCTGCATTTGGATCTCAACGCCCTGACCCCTCTCATTACACTTACACTCTGACTTTGCTATAGTTGGAACAAACTGCTGGTTCGTCTGGCCAGAGGGGAACTGACCCCCCGACTGAGCCTGGTTTCTCCCAAGGTTTTTTCTCCATTCTGTCACCGATGGAGTTTTGGTTCCTTGCCGCTGTCGCCTCTGGCATGCTTAGTTGGGGAATCTTCATTTCCAGCAAAATCATCGACTTGATTGCACAGATATTATTTAAACTGAACTGAGCTGGACAATGCCATTACTAAATTAAATAATGAAATGCATTTTATGATATTTACACAATTATCCTATTTTTATATTGTGCAGTGCTTTGTTACAATTTGTATTGTTAAAAGCGCTATATAAATAAAAGTGACTTGACTTGACTTGACGACAGGACCAATGACCGGTGTTTTAAGGCCAAAGTAATCATTCGAGTCCGAGTCAAGACGGAGTCCAAAAGAGACAGTCAAACCAGAGAAAGAAAAAAATATTTTCTTCAAAACCACATACTTAATTATTGATAATTTATGTGATACGAGAGACAGCATATCTTCTATTGTAAGTTAATAATTTTGCATTATTATTTGTAATGATCTAAAACATGTGCAGCAACCCTGTGGGATAAAATTAGACTATTTTATTTACTTTAGGTTTAGCATTTTCTCTAAAGTCACATAAGCTGATGTGCAACATCACATTTTCAGCATTTTTATTATAGTGTAACAATCTAAGTCTGGGCTGCCAAAATAAAATATTACAAATAACAAGCAACATAAGTTTAAAATAAATCAGCATGTTCCCATTCTTGAACTGGTTATTTGTTCTAAAGCAGGGTGTCCAAACTCAGTCTTAGAATGCCGGTGTCCTGCAGAGTTTAGCTCCAAATTGCCTCAAAATACTTGCCTGAAAGTTTCTAGTATGCTTAGATTAGTTGTTTCAGGTGTGTTTAACTAGGGTTGGAGCTGAACTCTGCAGGACACCAGCCCTCCAGGATCACGTTCGAGACCTCTGTCCTAAAGAAACCATAGTACAATATAACCCTCCCAAGCAAGGCTGTGTAGCATATAAACACCTTCAGGTATGTGTGTCTGTGTGTGGCAGCACATGCATTTGTTTGCTGTTTGCCTTAGGCCATATAATATATTGGCGCTTTTCCACTGCATGGTACGGTATGGTTCGGCATGGCTCGGTTCGGTACGGTACGGCTCAGTTCGGGTCGGTTTGCGTTTCCACTGCAGTTTAGTACCGCTATAGATTGGGCGGGATTATTCACGCGTCGTTATAATTGCGCCGCCTCTACTGCCGTGACATCATCGTAAACGCGCCACAAACAAACTCACAACAAAGAAAGGAGACGGAATAGTGTTCTTCATTCTCGGCATGTGGATGTTTTTAACAACAATGGAGAGGTCTATGAGAATGCTTGGGATTTACCCCCAGCAGCAGAGACTGTGGTGACAGTGCCACGGGCTGTAGAGGAGGAGGGCAGGTGTGCTGCGTTACTTGATTAACGTTAGTTAACTATTCATGTAGCGTGTTCTGTAAAGTGAATTATCAATAAACTTTTGAATATTTCAAAATTTACAATGTATCCCTTGTTTTTTTATTTATGTGATGGTTTTTATAATCGTGGCATTAATCATTTGTCTTTTTCAAGAGGTTCATTACGTGCTCATATAGGGCTGGGCGATAATTCGATAACGATAATTATCGCGATATAATTTTCCTCTAAAACGATATGACTAAGTTCGAAAAAATTTCGATATAATGTTTATGCGCCAAAAGCGGAACGAAACCACGTGACTCATTTGAATCGCGCCACACGGACCGTTTATCCGCTCGGATCACAGTTCAAACTGCCGCGCGGCACGAGCTCACTAGAGCAGATGCGTTTACTCGGTCACGTGATCACTAAGCAGTGCTGTGAGATCCAGTCAGTAGGCCTGTTCGACTTAAAGCAGCGCTGCACAGAATGGTCAGTGTAAGACATCAAAGTACCATGTGAGGCAGAAATGTGGGATATTCACATTTAATATTATTACAGGAGTAATGGTATATAATTATAGTAAGTATGTGTGGTTAAGGCAGCTATAGCATGTGTACATTTATACTGAATGGATTTAGACTACTGTCTTTCATACAAATAGACTACTTAAAAACCATTTAGTTATATTTTGACCATGTTATTGAGGTGCTATATGTGTGGTTTTAACTGTTTATCATTATTTAAATGTATGCTACTATAGGAGACCAATTCTTAATAAAAATAAAAACTTGGTCAGAATACATTATACCATATAAAACTGAGGTTGCTACAGATGTTACTGATGTAAAGATGTTACTGATTTTGATAATGAACAAAAATGTTACTGCATCCTAACTCAAGCTACGATCAAATGTGTATTTCTAAGAGACAAAAAAGTGATATTATTATCATTCCTATTATGAGGCAACCCAAACCGGTTTCTTGATTTTGAAACAATATCAACTCATTAGAACATGCAGAAACTAAGAAATACATGTTTCTATTTAGATAATTATTGTGTTAAGGTTAATTAATTGTCTGGTTTCTAAAACGTTCACTTTGGAGCAAAAATATGGCTTTAAACTTGAAAGAAATAAAGATTTGACATTTATCGTGATAATTATCGTTATCGACTGATATGAAAATAATTATCGTGATAATTTTTGGGGCCATATCGCCCAGCCCTATGCTCATACAATAATACATATTTAATATAGTCTGGAGGTACACTTATTCGATCAGATTGTTTTTAATTGAAGCAAAGCACAGATACAAAAATATAAACAGAAGACATACTCTGAAAATATAGCAAGTTCAAAAGTATATACATAAGGATTTTTCCTTCGGCGTCGCGCCATCAAGCTCTCACTGGATCCGCTCCTGGCCTATCAACGAGAGGAACGTCTGAACTTCCTCAACAGACAATGAAACAGATAATTTGTGGTTGATGCAAAAAGGTGCGTCTGTTGAAACAAAAGCTGCGTCCGCTCCTTCGCTGGCTGTGCTGATTTAAATCTAGCGGGTCGGGCTGTAGAGGGTCTCGTGTCGCAAGTTCAGTGACGCAGTAATGACGATTCTTTCCGGCCAATCAGTGAACAGCAGAGTTTACACGTCACGTTTTGGTAACGGTACGGATCGCTTGGAACCTCGGCTGAGGTGGTACTAAAAAAGTACCAGGTACAGTACCCAGTGGAAAACCCCCCAAAAGTGAACCGTACCATGCCGTACCATGCAGTGGAAAAGCGCCATAAGTGATATATACATCCCCCGGGGATGGGGATATAGACAGTGTTACAGTGTCACATTCGACACTATCGACCACAACATTCTTTTAAATAGACTAGAACACTTTTGGCGCTTTTCCACTGCATGGTGCAGTGCGGTTCGGCACGGCTCGATGCAGGTACACGGCTCAGTTGGTCGGTTTGCATTTCCACGCAGTTTAGTACCGCTATAGAGTGGGCGGGATTATTCACGCGTCGTTATAATTGCGCCGCCTCTACTGCCATGACATCATCGTAAACGCGCCACAAACAAACTCACAACAAAGAAAGGAGACGGAATAGTGTTCTTCACTCTCGGCATGTGGATGTTTTTAACAGCAATGGAGAGGTCTATGAGAATGCTTGGGATTTACCCCCAGCAGCAGAGACTGTGGTGGCAGTGACACGGGTTGTAGATGAGGAGCGCAGGGATGTTCGTGCAGGTGTGCTGCATTAACGTTACTTGATTAGTTAACTATTCATGCAGCGTGTTCTGTAAAGTGAATTATCAATAAACTTTTGAATATTTCAAAATTTACAATGTATCCCTTGTTTTTATTTATTTATGTGATGGTTTTTATAATCGCGGCATTAATCATTTGTCTTTTTCAAGAGGTTCATTACGTGCTCATACAATGATACATATTTAATATAGTCTGGAGGTACACTTATTCGATCAGATTGTTTTTAATTGAAGCAAAACACAGATACAGAGGTAAAAATATAAACAGAAGACATACTCTGAAAATATAGCAAGTTCAAAAGTAACGTTATACATAAGGCTTTTCCTTGATCGCGCCAAGCTCTCACTGAATCCGCTCCTCGGCTATCAGAGAAGAACATCTGTACTTCCTCAACAGACAACGACGCTGCTATTTTGTGGTTGATGCAAAAAATGCGTTTGTTTAAACAGAAGTTGCGTCCGATCCTTCGCTGGCTGTGCTGATTTAAATCTAGCGGGTAGGACTGTAGAGGAGGATCTCGTTGTCGCAAGTTCAGTGACGCAGTAATGACGATTTTCTCCGGCCAATCAATGATCAGCAGAGTTTACACGTCACGTTTTGGTAGCGATGCGGCATGGAACCTCGACCAGTGGTACTAAAAAGTATCAGGTACCAGGTACAGTACCCAGTGGAAAACCCCCCAAAAGTGAACCGTACCGTACCGTACCGTGCCGTACCATGCAGTGGAAAAGCGCCATTTGTTGGCATTAGTGGAAGTGCCTTGGCATGGTTCAAATCGTACTTATCTGACCGCCATCAGTTCGTAGCAGTGAATGAAGAGTTATCATATCGATCACAAGTGCAGTATGGAGTACCTCAAGGCTCAGTACTAGGGCCATTACTTTTCACGCTTTACATGTTACCCTTGGGAAATATCATTAGGAAACACGGGGTTAGCTTTCACTGTTATGCTGATGATACTCAACTATATATTTTTTCGCAGCCCAGTGAAACACCAAATTGAGAAACTAACGGAATGCATAGTCGATATAAAATACTGGATGACGAGTAACTTCTTACTGCTAAATTCTGAAAAAACAGAGGTGTTAATTATTGGACCTAAAAACCCCACAAGTAATAACCTAGAACACTATCTAGCACTTGACGGCTGCTCTGTCAATGATTTTTCATCAGTTAGGAACCTAGGTGTGCTGTATGATTACAATCTTTCATTTGAAAGCCATATCTCTAGCATATAAATTGTGACCTATGCTCTCAACATCAAATGCAGAAATGCTAATTCATGTGTTTAGGACCTCAAGGTTAGACTATTGTAATGTTTTACTGGGTGGTTGTTCTGCACGCTTGATCAACAAACTACAGATGGTCCAAAATTCAGCAATTAGAGTCTTTACTAGAATCAGGAAATATGACCACATTACCCCAGTTCTGCAAACACTGCATTGGCTCCCTATCAAACATTGTATAGGTTTTAAAATCTTGTTAATTACTTATAAAGCCCTAAATGGCTTAGCTCCTCAGTACTTGAGCGAGCTCTTATCACATTATAGTCCTCCGCGTCCGCTGCGTTCTCAAAAATCTGGCCTTTGATAATACCTAGAATATCAAAATCGGCTACAGGCAGCAGATCCTTTTCCTATTTAGCGCCCAAACTCTAGAACAATCTACCTAACACTGTTCGGGAGGCAGACACACTCTGTTGGTTTAAATCTAGATTAAAGACCCATCTCTTCAACCTGGCGTACACATAACACACTAATACGCTTCTATTATTCAAATCCGTTAAAGGTTTGTTAGGCTGCATTAATTAGATCAACCGGAACTGGGAACACTTCCCATAACACACAATGTACTCGTTACATTGTGAGAAGATAGGCATCTACGCTATTATTTGTCTGTTTCTTTCTTATTCTGTTTCTCAGACCGTGTCTGGATCAGATGGTGGATCGGCGCCGGGAGATGATGTCTGCAGCCCTGATCGTCGGCGGAGGCCGGGACACCTGGATGAGCACCGGGGACATATCCCCAGTGAAGACCTCAACTAAAAATACAATAAAACTTAAAATAAAACAAAATAATTTAAAATATGATAAAATAACTAACTACATAATACTATTAGTGTTAGAAATTGCAAATAGAAATATAATACATTTAAAATTTTAATTAAAACAATAAGTAAACAATATAAATAAACTAATCTCCTGGCCAGAGAAGAACTGGCCCCCCAACTGAGCCTGGTTTCTCCCAAGGTTTTTTCTCCATTCTATCACAGAGGGAGTTTTGGTTCCTTGCCACTGTCGCCTTTGACTTGCTCAGATGTGGAGACTTAATTTCAAGTAATTATCGTCAATTTGATTTCACAGATACTATTTAAACAAAAATAAGCTAGACGATGACATCTCTGAATTCAATAATGAAATTTCTTTAACTGAAAATTGAGTGTTTAATCTGAAGTTGGGTTCTGATGTCCAACGTCTGTCCAACGTTGGAGATTGATGTCAACCAAAATACAATGTCTGTCCGACTTTGGAGATTGATGTCAATCTGATTTTGGGTTCTGATGTCAAAACGATTTTCATTTTCAACCAAAATGCAACATCTGTCCAACATTGTAGATTCACGTCAATCTGGTGTTGAAATCTGACATCAACCCGATTTTTATTTTCCACCAAAATGCAACGTCTGTCCAACGTTGGAGATTGAAATCAATCTAACGTTGGGTTCTGACATCAATCTGACGTTGGGTTCTGTCGTCAACCCGATTTTCATTTTCAACTAAAATACAACGTCTCTCTGACGTTGGGGTCCAACGTCAATCTGACGTTATATTGACGTCCGGTGCCTGCTGGGAAGTCAAGTAGTGTCGAAAGAGATGAGTTTTCAGTTGTTGCTTGAAAATTGACAGGGATCCAGCATCCCGGATCATTTGTAGAGGTTTGATTGTGTTTGATGGAAGTACAGCCAGAAGAGCATTGCAGTAGTTCAGCCTAGAAATGACAAGGGCCTGGACAAGAAGTTGTGCAGCATGCTCTGTCGGAAAGTGCCTGATCTTTCTGATGTTGTGTACTGCAAACCTGCAAGATCAAGCAGTCTTCGCAATGTGCTCTTTGAAGGTCAGCTGGTCATCAAAAATTACACCAAGATTTTTGACTGAAGTTGATGGTGTAATTGTTGATGAACCTAACTGAATCGTGAAGTCATGCTGTAGAGTTGGAGTGGCAGGGAAGACAAGAAGCTCAGTCTTTGCCAGGTTGAGCTGTAGGTGATGTTATTTCATCCATGCCGAGATGTCTGTCAGGTAGCCTGAGATCCGTGCTGCTACCGTTGGATCATCTGGTTAAAAAGAGAGATAGAGCTGTGTGTCATCAGTGGTAGTAGAAGCCATGTGCCTGTATGATGGGATGCAGTGATGTAGTGTATGTGGAGAAGCCAAGCCAATGAGGGGGTCCAAGAACCGATCCCTGGGGAACCCCAGAAACCAATTGATGTGCTTTGGATTCCTCCCTACCCAATGCCATTCTACTCTCTTTTTTGACATGAAAAAAAGGAATATCAGCCAAAAACTTAGGCATCATGAATTGGCCTTCGGCTGCCCTGATTTCTAAATATCACCTTCTTCCATTGCTCCGTGGTCCAGCTCCGTGGTCCGTGCTCCGTGGGCACGTTCCATTGCTCACGTGCCCACTGTTGACACTATCTGTGGTGGACAGGTGTCAGCATATGCACCCTGACTGGTCTGCAGCTATGCAAGAAACAGCAACAAACTGCGATGCGCTGTGTATTCTAACACCTTGCCATCAGAACCAGCATTCATTTCTTGAGCAATTTCAGCTACAGTAGCTCGTCTGTTGGATCGGACCCATGACCCAGTCTATAGTTCACCACTGTTCCGTCCTTTGATGCCTTTTGATAGATACTGAGCACGACCAGGAAAACCCCACAAGAGCTGAGTTTTGGAGATGCTCTGACCCAGTCGTATTGCCATCACAATTTGGCCCTTGTCAAACTGTCAGTGATTATAATGTTATGCCTGATCAGTGTATATGAATGCATGGGTCAGTGCTCAACATTACCCATTGACGTTTGGTCTTCATATTTTCAGAAAAATGTGTAGGTTAGTCTGGAATTGGTTTGGAAAGTGAATAATGCACATAAAAAAACTTAAAAGCAATGTTTTCAAGCAATGCAAATAGATCTCTTATCAGATGGGTCATAACATGGCCACCTCTGACAACATCTGCCAATCAGAATTCTGAATCTGAAAGACTCCACCTCGCAAACCCCTCATTCTCAGGAAATATTGAAAAGGTTCTCTTCAAGACAAAGAAGTTGTTTTAAGTGGTGTGATCTACTGCTGTGCTAAGTGCTAAGTAAAATGTGGTAAACCAAGAGCTAAGCTGCTAAGCTAAGTTGTTCTAAGGAGAAAAAAGGAAGTTCTGCAAGAAGTGAATTCGGGAGATGAGACCACAGATCCCCTCGACAGAGCAGATAGTAGCACCCCAGTAGCAGAGCAGGAAGCCAAGGCGGAGCAGGCGGAACTGAAGACCACCAGGGAAGAGCAGGCAGAGCTGAAGACCACCAGAGCAGAGCTCAGAGATGGCCTCCATGACAAGCATGAGAGTTCAAGAACAACCTTCTTGGCCATTACAGGACAGACGAAAATCTCAGAGACAGCCTCCTTGGCCGTGATAAGGAAGATTGTGGGTTCAGGGACAGCCTCTTTAGTCATGGCATTTAGACTGGCAGGTGGTCTACATGTGACCACTGTGGTCCAAACAGGACAGGCAAGAAACTCACAGGTTGGTGCCCACACAGTACTGAGCTCTAGGGCTTTTGCAGGCTTTGGAGCAGACTACTGGTCTTGAGCAGGCTCCAAATCAGACTCATGGACTGGAGCAGGTTCTGAGAAGACTCAAGGACTGGAGCAGGCTCCGGAAAGGGTTCATGGAGTGGAGCAGGCTCTGGAGTGGACTCATGGAAAGGAGAGCAGAGTGTAGCCCAAACACACAATATGGCATCTGTGATCACAGAAAGTGCAGACGACAGTGGCAGAAACTCAAGAATTTCAGACGTGGATTTGGGACCTCTCGACAACATTGGCTCACTGCTTGCACTGAACAAAATGGTGGATCCATGAAATTGGCAATTAGTCTCATCGGTATCTCAGGAAAACAGAGCAATTCAGCCTAGCAGGCTCAAAATACAAGATCGTACAAGCCCAAACCATGAAACAAGACTCAAGATTGCAGTGTGACACTATGTTAAAGCTTCACAGTCAACAGCTGAAGCAAACAGGCGTATATAGGCAGAAGTAACCAGATAATTAAGAACAGGTGTGTTCAATCAGGCGTGGATGAAGAAGAGGTAACGTGAAATGCATCTTTAGACACAATGATAACCAAGAACCGCGAAAAACAAGCAGTAAGAGTCAAAGCAACCAGAGTTCAGACTTCAGTACTTACGCTGAGTCAGAACAGTTGGTTTGATTGCTATTAAGGTCCTCATTTGGATTCTGAAATCTCTCTCTGGATATAAGCAAAGTTGCTAAAGGTGATGTAACATCACATGGTAATCATAACGGCTTGAAGTTGACTTTTTAGATTAAAGACATAACAAGAATGTAAGAATATATGTAAAAGTATAACTAGGATTATTTTTTCACATGATTTTAATAATTATAGTATTTGAAAACAACACTAATGTGTTATTAGTAAATTGTTTTCAAATTCTAAACTATCTAAATTGTTTTAGTTCAGTCATTTTGAAAATGATCTGAATTAACAGGATGTGCAACACAGTAGGTCTCCTGTGTGAAGTTTTTGTTTAAGTTTAAGATCATTGCAGTTATCTTAATGCTCAATAACTTCACTTTATCTAGCATGTATCTTATTAAAGTGCCCAATTTCCATCAAAGCAGACACTCCATTCATTGGAACTAATGAGAGTCGTATGTTTGGATACACTGAGAGCTTATGCCAAGCTGACAGCAGTCTTAAAACTTAGAAATCGGCGTATAATTAGCATGTCACCAACGATAAAACAAGATGCCAACAATTTAGGTTACTTTTTCCACAATAATCATTACCCACCTGTGCTGCATTTGCTGTGCAGATGCTTTTGACAAACACAAATAGAGCTACTTTAGTGCTCATGTGTGATTCCATCCCAATGAGGAAAGAGAACAGTATGAGCGGACCGAAGGCTGATGTGTGAGGCAAACTAGGGCTGATCAATAAAATGTGTAAAAATATCAACTAACTATCACACATATTTTTCTTTTTTGCCAAGATTAATCGTAACATTAATCCTCCAACCTGAATGTTGTCCATGTTTAGTTGATTATAGGCTCAGATAAAATGTTTTATTTTGTTCCTTCAAATTAATATACTTTTATTTTGGGCTCCTTAGTATATTTGTTATTTTGGTTTATTTTTGTTTAATGACATCTTTGGTTCCTGTTGACTTGTGAAATGCCAGTATCTGTGATACCAATTGGAATACTTATTTCCTATATGAGTTCCTCCTAATATTTAACCAGGGACTATAGCCATTCAACATTAAAACTGTATAGCATTAAGATAGCTATCAATTTTGGATAAAAATGTATTAGAAATTGTAAATAAATGTAAATAGCATAATTCTCCAGATGTTGAACTTTCATGGGTTCCTCAGTTCAGGACCATTATAATACTGTTGTTTTAAGTACCAATATTTGAGCTATGTTATCTCTCGGCAATATATTCAGCAAAATGAAATAAAAAAGGTTATCCTAATACACATACATTTAAAGCTAAAGGCTACAGATGAGATTCATTACTTGATAAAGTGGTTCTCAAAGTGTGATTATTATTATTTTTTGATGATGCAGTGAATTCACTCTAGTGGTACAGCAGAGAATCTCAGAATTAAATATAAATCCAAGCAGCGTGTTTGTGCTATTCTTGCTTTGGAGCATAAATGGGCGCAGGCGTGACTTTCATACTGACGCATCATAACTTCGAGGCGTTTTTCTTGGCACTGAGCTTCAGTTGTTAGCACCATTTACGGTCTCGCTTTTAGTCAACTGAACCAATCCACAGTGTGTTAGAGGAGGTGGAGACAGTAATACCAATCACACCTGCTCGGGACTACGTTTTAACAGCAATTTCGAGAAGTTAAATTTTGCTTGTCTCTCATAGTAATTTATGTACACATAGATGGCACAGTTTGCGAGGCAGTTTTAATCGCCTTTTTGGAAAAGGCATCATGTCTTGGAGACCAGGACATTTTGCTTGATTCGCGTGAAGTTTCGGCGCTTTGAAATGAGATATTCCATAAACTCATAACCTTGGAAAAATAAACTGCCATTCTCACCAGCGCTCACACCTGACAGTATAGCTGGCTATGAGGTGGGCTTATGCGATAATTTGTTACTTGCAGCTAAATATGTTTGTGTAGTATGCAGGGGAGGCTGTGTGTAAACCTTTCACTCATTGAGGCAAGGTAGGCGACTGCCTTGAGCCCCAAGCCAAGGGCCTGCCTCCAATAACGGAATCCCTTTCGATATACATCGGCCAAACGAGTTAGGATGGTGTGGACCGCGGCATGGGGTTTTATTACAGCTATGTGCTTTAATCAATACTTTTTATTTAGTGAAAAAAAATAAAAACTGTACTGTGCTTAAAGATTAAATGAAAATGTATTGTAGCTACTTAAAGTTAAATAAAAACCAAGTTACTGTACTTAAATGTTAAGTAAGTATGATACATTTTAATTTAATCTTTATTTAAGTACAGTTTTTTTAACATTTAAGTACAGTACAGTTTTTATTTCACTTTTAGGTACAATATATTTTAATTTAATAATTACGTTTTTTATTTACGTGGAAGTAAGCACGGTGCAGTGTTCATGTTCAAACTGTGTATTTACTATATTTTAAGAGGCTGACAATAATAAATATCCTTCTAAGGATTAAAACTGACTCGTTTTTTTTTTTTTTTTTTTACTGTGTATAGTGCCACTGAAAGTGAAAGTGACGTGACATACTTGGAATTTGTGCTCTGCATTTAACCCATCCAAAGTGCACACACACACAGCAGTGAACACACACACACACACACACACACACACACACACACACACACCGTGAACACACACCCGGAGCAGTGGGCAGCCATTTATACTGCATTTTAATGTTGGTCTTAATGGTGGTACTTGGAAAGCCAAATATTTTCTGAGGTGGTACTTGGTGTAAAAAGTTTGAGAACCACTGATTTAGATAATATAGCTCAGATAATTTGGTAGTGGAAGTTGGAAATAAGAGACAAAGTTTGCCTATTAATATTAAATGCAAAACAAAGTATTATTTAATGAAAAGGTGTCTTAAAAATATTGTTGTTTGCTATGAGGCTATATAAATCATACAATAACTATAGCGTTATAACGTGTAGTGAGTATCCCCTGTGTATAATCTAACACATTTGAGCACAGACTGACATAATGGAACTTGTATTGATTTAGGCACTACTGCCATCTAGTGATGAACAGAATATGCTATCCAGTTGCACAATTGAAGTAAGAGTAAATCAAATAAATCAAGCTTGATATTATTTGAATTCAGTTTGAAGGAGGTGTTTAACATAGCATGAATGTGAATAATATTTAATTTTGATTATTTAAAAAATATATAATTATTTGGTATATCTATAGATTTTGTAAAGATGTAGATTATATAAAACAGGTAACAAACTGTAATGATTTTTTTTTTAACTGTATAAGTGATTTATCTTACTATCCATTATGTTTAGTGTGTGTGAGTCATGGGGAAAAATGTACCCAACAAAGATAGCAATATCCAAAATCATTGTCCTTGTGGGGAATTTGTTTATATAAAAAAGATAAAACAGTTTGATCATTGTGAAAAATATTAATATTAGGTTTACAAACTTATGTCATGCTTTGTGGGTTCAATTATCAGGGAATTATACTTACACATGTACTGATAAAAACAATGTAAATACTAAATGCACTGTTAAACATAAATGTAAATGCTATCATTACAGTTATTACGTATTTTCAGTCTTCAAAGCCATTGTTTCAAAACACATGATGAATGATAACGTGAACACTTGTTTTAATCACAAAAATACAACAGTATGATTTTCTTTCAATTTAGTACTTTTATAGTTTTGAGCAGGTTTAACTGTGTTCTTATTCAGAAAACACAAGCACATAATGTTTTATTAATAGAAACATTAAGGATTTCAAGACAATATAAATACGTGATTATGTGCCTGGAAAATGCATCCTAATACTAGTGGGTGAACACAAAGAGGAATATGAGGGAAAAGGAAAAATGAAGGAGAGGGGGCCAAAGATCTTTTGTTCCTGATTAATTATGAAGCACTCATGAGGGAAGCTGCATGCCAATTATGTTCAAATTGATGTAAGCCATTTCACAGTTCTATCATTTGTACATTTAGGCAAGACAACGTCTGGCTTACGATTGCAACCTTGGTTACCTGAAAAGGAAACTAGACACTGCATTGTTTTAATAGCACTATGGACATCTAAAATGCTTGTGAATCACTCCAATCCCATTGGTCCAGTGTATCCCCATGACAAAAGATTGATTATGCTTGATGTGCAGTTGATTCAAAACCTGCTGAAAGATATGAGAAGTAAGGTTTGAACCTTTGTATGATTTTTGGGATTCCAAAGATAGATATAAATTGGGTTAACGCCTGGTGTAATATACATGGTGTAATACTGCGCAACGGATATTGCAGTGTTCTTGTGCAGTGTGTTGAAACTCTGACTAAACACCAAGTTAAACCATAACCAAAGAAGACAGAGTCGTAGTAAGGTTGATCATTTACTGTCACTCTTCATCATTAACATTTGCTGTGAAAACTGTAATAAAACAATCCAACAATATTCAGTGTCCATGTCTTGACTAACATTGCATTATTAATAACTATAACATAAACTACTGTTCTCCTTGTATTAGCGATTAAAATGTCCATTAGCATCACTGAAAGCTTGTGCACAATGGTAAAAAAGTTTTTAGCAACTTATCAAACATCATATGTTTAACAAAATCATCACTAATATATGATCTTTTACATGTCTAATGTTATATCGATGAACTTACAGCATTGCCACTATAATGCTTTTTAGTGGATGCAATGGATTATTAGAGAGAGCTCACTATGTCTGACATTGTTTTCATGCAGAACCGGAAGCACCAACAGGAAGTGACTAAACAGGAAGTGATGTCATCACATGAAACAATTAATATATATATATATATATATATATATATATATATATATATATATGAAACTCTTTTCAAAAGCGCGATAAATGCCAAATAAAAAGAAAATGAGTTAAGTCATGCCATTTTGCTGTGTACTGAACCTATTCACTGCTCCATCAATGTTTCATGCCAAATCGCTATATTTCCTTGTTTAAAATGCCTCACTCTCCTGACCTCACAAAGAGGCGCTCTAGCGACTAGCAGCTAGAGCTGTAGCCTTTGGCATTCCTTGTTAGGCGCCCGCCTCC